>JAUKPQ010068366.1:0-22967 GCA_032273045.1 Chloridella minuta | reverse complement strand
TCAATAAAAATTGACTCGGCCCACCCCCCTACACCCAAGTCCCACACAAGCTTCTTAAAAATGTCCCTGCCTCTGGTTTATAAGAGTGGCGATTGCTTCATCAACGCCTTCATCAACAAGCGTCACGCATACAAGGATAAGAACCTGAAGATGGTCTTTGGCTCAGTTGCCTTCAACGACTTCTTTGAGTATGGCGGTAAGGACTGGGGTCTCAAGGAGTTTGAGGCTCGCCATGTGCCCAACTCATACTGCTGGGATGCCCATGCCTGGCTTGAGGATGAAGATGGCAATGTGTATGACAAGTTCTTCAGCTTCTACAACTATTCTGCCCTTGTCAATACAGGCAAGGTCACGGCCATCCCCAACGACACGGTCTTTGAGGGCATCTCCAAGGCCGAGGCCGAGGCCATGGGCATGACCTACAAGCCTGCCGACAAGAACATCCAGACGGCAATCTTCATCAGTGTTCTCAAGCACCTACAGGGTATGGAGAAGCTTCTCATGGATGGCCGGCTCAGCGTCAATCGCTACAACGGCGTTCAGAAGCCCCAGGAAATCATCTTCAAGCAGATGGTCACGGCGTAAAACTATAAGACAAAACTATAAGACAAAAAACAAAGACAACATAGGCGTTGTTTTTGGTCTTAACATGGGCTTAGTATCGCTTCTCAACGCATAGCAGGGTCATCTGGAACTCTGTGTTGAAGACCTCCCCTGTATAGTTTCCAACACTACTAGAATCACTAAAGAGCAAGTCTCCATAACAGTCTCTCATCTGGAAGTCCAGAGAATTGACAGCTGTATCTGGAGACCAGTTGATTACCTTTGGACTGTTAAGGTCAATTGTTGTAACAAAAGGAAAGCATCCAAGAGCAGTGCTACTAACAGAAGACAGAGTTCCTGAACCACCTTCACCGTTATAGGTGAAGTCAAGGCTTGAAGAACTAACCATCTCAGCTGTGACCTGAGGGGTCCCTGTTCCTGACAGATACATTCTTGACACCAACCCTTTTCTTTTACTTGTAGAACTATCAGTATCTTTTAGTCTTTGATAGTTTGTAAGGGCATCAGAGTATATATCTATATAAGGGGTGTATAAGAAGGTCGGTGCAGCAGTAGAATTCTGTAGATTATTAGGATTAGCATTCTGTTGGGTAAGACCAAAGAGTCTGTATGTCCTAAATACAGTCGTGAAGTCACTAGCACTCAACCCTGGAACTTCTAAGGTAGGTCTTGGGAAATACAGTCTTCTAGATGCGTCTGCTAGTTCAAAGACATATCCTACATTATTATATAAGACATTAGTATTTTGCTGATAAGGGGTGCTTCCTTGGTTGTATGCTACTATAATTCCATCAAAGTCTGGTATAACTGCCTCTGCGTATAGTGTTATAAGAGCTTGCATTAGGTCAGCTAGTTCTGATGGCGTATAGAAGCCGTATGGGATGACTATCTTGATAGGCACGAAAGTGCTAGAGCCAACAGGACTCTCTATGTTAATCAGTAGTGTGTCATTCCTACCTGGGATGATAGTTGGAAGATAATACTCCAGCTGTATCTGAGACACTATAATCTTATCTATATAGCCGTTGATGAGAGCATTAGGAGATGTTATAGAGAAGTCGTTAGAGGCAGGTAATCCTCCTAGCCACTGTGCTTCTACTGTGTTAGAGAAGGGTTGATTCACCTTGCCTGGAACATTGGTAATGTATCTATCTGTAGAACTAATCGCCAGTATAGCGTTAGGCTGTTGAGACATCTAATAGGCAGTAATATAAAATTGATTTACAATAGGCTAGTAAATGATAGTAATATGAAGATATATGCTCTTGTATGCGAACAACTTATCTTGTATGTCGGTAAGACAAATCAGACATTAGAAAGGAGGGCTATGTGTCACAGGACACCAACAAGTAATTCAACATCAAAGTATATCCCAGACTGGATGGGATGGGAGATAGTCTTATTGGAGGAAGTGCCAGACGAGCAAGGGACGACTAAAGAACAGCACTATTATGATGTTCTGAAGCCGTTGTATAATAGACAGAGACCAGGGCAGTCACATGAAGAGTGGGAACAGACTGATGCTGGAAAAGAATCTACTAAGAAAAGAGTTGCCAAATATAATTCTTCTGACCATGGCAAGGAAGCGAGAAAAGAGTATGCTTCAACTGAAGAGTTTAGACAAAGGCGTAGTGAGTTGCGTAATACCGAAGAATCTAGACAACAGAGAATGGAGTATCAGCGTCAATATCGTGCTAAAAAGAAGGCTACTCTGTGCAAGTGATAGTGCAGCTCCATTCTGTAGGGCTGGTTGGTGTCCAATAGACTGGGTTGCCCCACATATCTAAGAGCGTAATATCTACAGTGTTGATGGCCTGGTTAGGACTCCACTGAGACCAGTTGGGATTATACCAGTTCTTAACTATCGTAAGAGGAGCCGTGCCTACTAAATTGGGGTCAGGATATCCGTTTGATGCCGTCTGTCCATTCACATTAGACTCAGTGAGCCAGATGCGTCCAAGCACTGAGCCTGGAGACTGGATTGAAGAGTTCGCATCCTTAGTGTCCTTGTAGTTAGTCAAAGACCGTGAGACTATATCTACATAGTCTGTTGGTCTGAGGTTAGGTGTGCCGAAGGTCAAGATGGCTGAAGGTGTCTGGTTGTTGATGCCTAACATACGCCAGACTCTGCCATAGTTGTTGAAGACATTGGCCGTCTGTCCTGTCACTCCTGGGTTGGTCGTAAGAAGAAGAGCTGAGCCTGAGTTGATGACGAACCCTGGTGAGACAGATGTCGTAATGGTAGAGACCTGAGATGTAGGTGGCGTAACCGTTGCTGCACTCAAGAGACCGCCAGGCGTAGCACGGATAAGCACCTGTAGGGCTGCAGCCAGAGTGACTACATTATACCAGCCAGCAGGGATGGTGTAATAGACTGGCGTTGAACCAACTACAAGTGAGAAGAGGTCGTTATAGCCAGCTACGACTGTCGGAACATTATAGTTTAGATTGAACTGTGTTAGAGCGACTCTTGACATGTATCCATAGATTAAGTTGCGTCTTGTCTGAATAAGACAGTCTTTCGTAGAAGACTCTTGAATAGGAGCAAAGACATTACCGAACAACTTGGCCGTGTTCTGGTCTGCTCCAACTACATTCGGTGTTAGAACAGGTATATCTCCGACAGTATATCTGTCTAGAGAGTCCAAGTGTAGCTCAGCGGTCTTAGCGTGGCGACATGTCACTGGCTTCGTCTCTGGGTCGTCTAGCGTGAATCTAAAGTTCGCAGAACCCACATCCATTCTAGTAAGGATACATAAAATAATATCTTACTAATAATTAAATAAGTAGATGCGTCTTCGTCATGTCAGGCTCCCTATGTGGATACATGACGATGTTAAGAGGCTTCAGACTGTAATGCTCAACTACGGTATGAAGACTGGGTGTGCGTTGGAAAGACAGCGGATACAGAAGGAGTGGGAAGGCATCAAGCAGTCTATGGACTTACAGCTAGAAGAGATGGACTCCCTAGTCAAAAGTAATTACAAAGTCGCCATAGGTTCTCCAAAATCCCACTAAGACTTCTGTCTTAGGCTTACGGCCACGAGGCATCTACTAGACATTACACTTTAATATCCGTTGGACTTGAGCATCTTATCTACGCCACGGTCGCCGTAGCCCTGTCTCATACGAGTTCTGTAGCCGTCGTCCATAGCCGGAGCCGTCTCTGCCTTGCCTGGTAAGACAATGGGAGCCATCGGCATCTTGATGTCCGCCATGACCCCTGGACGGTTAGGCGAGATGAACGCAGTAGGTGTGCCAGGGATGCGTGCAGCCTGCTCCACAGACATGACACAACCCATGTTCTTCGTAGCCATTCTGTCAGCCTTGGTCAAACCCTCCAGGGTCTTGACTATCTTAGCTTGATTGACACTGTCATCAGAGACTTGAACACCAGTAGCATGCTGGAATGGACTATAGTGAAGATGCATTCTAATAATGAAAATATTATATTTTGATTAGTAGAATGGACGGCTACATTGACCAAGGCAAGATTCCAGTCGCAGGATACATCAACGCTGACCCTCCAGGACAGGCACAGTTCGCTCTCACTGCAGCAGGGTCAGCCTTCGCTAATACTCTAGAACAGGCTGGCGGAGAAGTAACAATAGATAATCTTGGTGGCGTTGGTCTCATCGCATCATCAGGCAGTCAGCTCGGCATTGACTCTCTTGCTAATATCTTCTTAAGAACAACATCTACTGGAACTATCCTCTTACAGACGACAGGCTCTGGAGATGATGTAGATATAGTCAATGCCGGCACTATCGTCTTTGACTCACTCGGTCAAGGTGCCTTGCTCAATGTCCAGACCATCAACGGCACTGTCTATCCACCCCCTGGCTCTGGTGCTACGACAAGCATTACACAGGCTAATGCTGTTGTAGCGTGTCTTGGGTCTGGTGGTGTGCTAATCAGCTCTATAGGAACTGGAGTAGATGTAGAAGTCTATAACGCTGGAACGATTCGCTTTGACACTGCTGGCGTTGGTGCGATAGAGAACCTCTCAACTGTCAATGGCGTTGCGTATCCTCCCAACTTTGTTATACCATCAGACATCACGGTCTCAACTCTTACGGCTGGGGGATATGTCTCTACGCTTGTGTTAGAGGGTGTGTCTAGTTTTGTTGGTGCCTCAGACTTTGTTATGTCTGCTACTAATACAAGCATCGTTGGTTCTAACAGTGCTTCTCTCTTAGATGCTGGTGGGTCAGGTGTCAATATCACAGCAGGAGAAGTAAGACTACAGGCATCAAGCTATGGTGTTAAGGTTGAAGGTGATATGAATGTCTCATCACTCTCAGGTGTCTCAACCATCAACGGCATTGCCTGGCCTCTTACTGTTCTTGGAGACACTGCTAATACTTATGTAACCGCTGACGGCACCTATGTTCGTCTTGGAGGCAGTGGAAGTGGCTATGCTCTTCAGGTAAGTTCAGACAATAGTATCATCGTTGGCTCTGCGACGGCGAACACAGAGGTAGTCTTTGCCTCAACTATCCAAGCGTCTTCTGATGGCTTGAAAGTCTTTGAGCTTGCTGGAGGTGCTAATCTCAACTTAGACACAGCAGGTAAGGTTTCTTTCAATACTGGTGCGACAACGGCTACAAATGGTGATGGTATTGCTATTGCTCCAGAAGGAGTAGCACTATACTTTCCTCTTGACACCACAGCGTCATTTGGCGTTGGGCAGATAGAAAATATCTCTACCATCAACGGAACAGTCTATCCTCCAGCTGTTGTCGCAACCAGACAGGCCACATATTACAACAGCGTAGCCCAGAACCTTACATCTGGAAACACAGACTTGTCTTTTGATTCAACTGGTGCGTGGAATAACCCAGACGGCTATATCACTCACACAAACGGGACAACTGATTTCACAGTCGCCCAGGCTGGTCTCTATGAGTTAGAGTTTAACGCTCATATCTTGGCTAATGGCTCAACTTGGTCTGGCACAAAGGCAATCAACATTACTCTTACACGCTCTCCAACAGCTCTTCAAGCAGTCGCAGGACAGAGTGCAGCAATCAACTCAAACACGAACTACAAGCAGAGTGTGTCAGCCACACTGTATCTTGAGGCAGGTGATGTAATCAACCTAAGAATCAATAATACCTACTCAACAGGCACGCCAACTGCCCCAGGTATTCTCAATGTAGTAGATTTGAATAACTTCTTCACATGGCGGTTCATCTCTTAAGTGCGTCTGTAGAACTGAGACATTGCCACACTGTGGAGCATAGACTTGGACAGGTCATTAGACTTCTTCGGAGCAAGCTCATCCTTACGCATCCAAGTGATATAAGAGTGTCTCAAGACATTCACACCCACAGACTTACCCAAGTGCTTCTCAAACACTTTGGTAATCGTCTGACCCAGTTCCCAGGCAGGCATAGGTTTGTTAGAGGCAGGACTGACTAAGAGGTAGTCTGTGTCCTGCATTGTCCGCCACTCCTTGAGAATAGCCACCAGCTTCTTGGGAGCCTCTAGGCGTTGGTTGCCGTAGCGACGAGCCGTCTTGTATTGTGTTAAAAGGAAGTATGGCTTCTTGTTGGCTCCGCCAAAGATTAAGTAGTTGCCCTCAGGCTTCTCTGGCTCCTCAGTCGCCACCTTCATCTCAGCGTAGTCCAGACGAAGTGGTGGCATCAGCGTGTAGAGACTGACGATGAGATACTCCTGGAAGGTCGTCAAGTCGCACACCGCAGGGAAGACCTTCTCCTCCACTGCGTTCAGAATAGTAGGCCAGTCAGCATACTTAGCCTGCTCTTCAGGGGTCAAGGCCTGCTCCTCGTTCTCCTCGGTCACCTGCCGATTCAGAGCATCTAACTTAGCCTTGTAGATAGGCAACGCCTCTGGATACAAGTTCTTAGTCTTGAGAGTAGATACTATAGCAATATACAAGACCTTTCTAGAGTTAGGCTTATACTTGGATGACTCAATCCACCCAATCACTCTGTCGTGCTCAGCGAGGAACTCCAGTCCCTCACCGCTCAGAACCTTTCTTAGAAGCGTAAGAGAACGCTCGTAGGTAAGCTTCGTGTGGTCGCTCATTCTATCTATCTAGATATATAATAAATCCTTTAAGCAGTCCCTGTTGAACCACACCAGGACTTGCGGATTACAAGAAGCACATCATCCCATCTGCCCTTCTTCTCTCTGAGGTCAATGACCTCTGTGTAACATCCCTGGGCTGAGGCTATTGCTCTTAGCTTGGGAATCCACTTGACATCTGGGATGTCTTCAATCACCAAGATGCCTCCAGACTTCAAGAGCTTGGGGTAGTGCTCACAGGCAAACCGTATGTCGTTATAGGCGTGAGAACCGTCGTCTATGATGAAGTCTAAGCTCTGTGGCTTGATAAGAGTCATGAACTCATCGTCATAGGCGTTGGTGATGAGCTCATTGTATCTGTCACAACCATTGATGCTGACAGTCTTCTGGCAATCCACTCCAATGAGATTGACTCTGGGGAAGGCCTTGAGCCACGCCAAGATACTCCCACCTCTTTGGATGCCAACTTCCATCATGTTAAAGGGCATGTCTTGGAATCTCATGAGCAACTTCTCATACTCTGGGACATAGGAGTGAATCGTGTCCTTGTCTGTAAGCTCTGGGTCAAAGTGCTGAGCTAAGTTGAGTGATGGGAGTGATAGTGTGCTCAACGCTGCAGCCATCTTCTGCTTCTCTGCCGGACTGGCTCTCATGATAAAGTCTCCAACGGATTCGTAGGGCGTTGCCTTGTTGATAAAATCGCCAACAGAGTTATACATCTACTTCAGAGTCATAGAAAAAGAAGCTTCTTTCCACACAAAGGGGGGTGGCAACGCTTTCGGTCGGCAACGCCCATCGGCTCGCCATGGCGTTGGGGGCGTTGCTGGCAACGCTAAGATTTCTGGCTCGTCAGGGATTGGCGTTAAAATAACCTTTGGCGTTGTGGGCAACGCTTTCGGTTTCGCCCTGGACTTCCTAGGATACTTCTTTGGCACCCATCCAGATGCTTTCTTCTTAGCAGAATACTCTCTCTGATACGCCAACTTGTCTGCTCTATGTGCTTGGTAATACTCCTTGGTCAGCTTCAGACGGCGTTCTCTGTTCTTTGAGTAATAGGTCTCCATCTAGTCTGTGTAAGAGGTTAAGCTTTAGCACTTTTACGGTGTGCCTCATCTTCAGCGAGAGCCAGAGCCTTTAATGACGCTAGTTCATCAAGATTGACTCCAGTGACACTTCCCCAGTATGCTTTCTCATCAGCAGTCTCTGGGGGCATAGGGCGAGGGACAAAGGGTTTGGGAACTTGCTTGACCTGTCTCTTTGGCTTGACAGGGTCTCTGTTCTCGGGATATGACTCAACTGCTACAGATGACTTAGCGTCTCTTGTCTTTGCTTGGTAAGCGTTCATCTCTTCAATATTACGGACATATGCTAAGTCTCTCTCTGGCTTCTTTGCCTCAAACTCTGCTCGTATAACCGCCTTGGGCTTATTACTCTGTAACCGTTCCACATTCTCTAGAGAGTTAGTTACAGCAAGTTCATAGCGAGCAACACGCTGTAGTAGATGTGTCATTCGCTCAGAGGTTTTCTTTACAGCCTTCTTAGTAGTCTTAGAATACTTGGCTTCTACTTCTTTACTTTTCTTCTCAAATAACCTCTTTGCCTCAGCGATAGAAGCTTCATAGACAGTCTTGATGCCTTCTAGCTCACTCTCCTTGGCTTCCTCAGCATCATCCATACCCTCAAGAATAGCATCTTCATCCTTTCTACACTGTTCTAGAAGGTCTTCAGCTATTTTCAGATGTCCCCTATTAGCCTGTAAGCCAGCTAAAGCTCTCCCTAGGTCACCTCCAGTATTATTCTCAGCTATTTCTAAAGCACATTCTGCCTTATCCTTAAGAACCTCTAGCTTTGCCTTAGCCTTCTCCTTAATACTGTATAGTGAAGTAGCCTTCATCTTCTATAATAGGTAGGTAGTATAGTTCCTTTAAATTAAAACCGTATGACTTTGGATTTTTTCTACCCCCCCCTCAGAAAATTAAAAGCCATACGGATTTTTATTTTCTAGTATTCCCTGGCCGGTCCTATTCCTCATCCTCCTCCTCAACATCTTCTAACCACATATTCTCTTCTTCTTCTCTATCTTCTCTTCTTTGTAGCATCAAGTTCTGTGCTTCAGAGTATCTAGCATCACTATTGTCCTGTAGCAGGGGTTTCTCTTTCTTCCTGCCCTTTAGGGGGTGTGGCAGACCGTTCTTCTTGCTGATATACTGGGTCGGTTCTCCTGGCTTATACCAAGCTATTACCCAGACACCATCCTTTACCACTGCCTCGTAGTCTTCAAGCTTTCTTATCATAGGAAACTTGATGGGAGGCACCAGAGTGTGATATACTAGACTGTATCTCTTACCAGAGAACTCCTTGGTATAGTGTTCTGTCTTAGAGCCGTCAAAGAGCATAGGACGATGTCTTATGTTATAGTCCTTGTCACCATCAGCACCCTTTAACACAAGCTCCCCACCAGTATAAGAGCCGAAGGCAACTATATAACTATTACCTCTGTTATGCTTATCAAAGTGTGCTTCGCACATGTAAGAGTCATTAACTTGTATAGATGTGAAAGAGAAGTCTGGCGGTAGGTTGGTTAGGGCGAACTTCATGAGCAGATAGTGGAGTCTGGGGTCAAGCCAGGACTGTCTGGAGAGGTCTGGAGACATACTACGCTTCCTGACCATCCCAAAGCACTGGGACCTGCCGATGCCCACTCCTCTGCGATACTTATTCATCTGGATGTTCTTCTTGCTCAAGTGTTCCAATAGTGGTTGAAACGCTGAAGCATCTAGTTCTGGCAACTCCATATAGTCTAACTTTAGAATTAAATAGCACGCCAATTCAAGATGATGTCTTCACCCTTTGGCTTATGAACGCCGATGATATACTCTTTATACTTATCTGCCATGTAGCGGAGTCCTTCCATCTGTCTGTAACGCCTGTTGCCGTCAATGTCTTGAAGACCGCCAGGAGTCCCCTCATACTTGGTGACCACTCCTGCTCCCTTGTATCTGGCCACTGCCCCATAGAGCTTGAAGTATAAGATACTGCGTTCAAAGTCTTCTTTCTCTGTCGTGCCGATGACCACTTCCCTGTGGTTTCTACACATGAAGAAGCTTCCTATGATGTGTGCTAGATGGATGGTCGTCTCTTCCTTCATCTTTCTGCCGTCGTCGTTAGGCATGATGCCCCAGAGTCCAACAGCGTTCTCAACAGCATCAACACCCTTTAACACAAGGTCTATAAAACTCATCAGGGGCACTGTCTTGATGTCTTTGATGTCATCGTCCATCTGGATGATTATCTGGTCTTCTGCGAAGTAGTTGGTGATGAAGTTTCTCTGTTCTTTAAGACCTGGGACACCCACGACGATGTCGTAGTATAAGAGTCTGGGCACTAGGGTGCGGTATTGCTCGGCTTCTTCCTCTGAGGCGACAAAGAGTTTGATGAGGTAAGGAGGGTAAGCAGATTCTCTAAGGAACTTGAGCGTCAGGGCTGATATTAGATTCGCTCTTCTGAAGGTCGGGATTGCTATTATCGGCAGGAGGTTGGACATCTACATGATGGATAGTAAAAATATGCTTGCCGTCTTCCTCCTTGAGCCAGATGATAGAGATGAGCGGATACTTGTCTTTTGCCCACTCAATACACTCATCAAGTGCCTTACCCTGGTCTTTGGCCGTAGCAGTGTAAAGAACTTCACCCATCCTTTGTTATACTATTCCTCAGATAATTTTGTCTGTAAATACTCTACATCTAAGAGAAGGATGTTAATCTCTGCCTCAATGACCTTCTTACGCAACTCATGCTGACCAGACATCCACTTATACCAAGCAACAGGCGTTGTATCATGTGTTCTCTTAGACATCTCATACAACTTAATCTTCTTCATCTCTATCTCAAAGTTGGCCTTGGCAATCTGCTCTCTGAACCGTATCTGCTGGATGTCGTCCATATACTATTCTATAGATTAAATCTACGCCGATATGCCTGAAGGTTCTTCACCATGCTGGTGGATTCGCCCCAGAGCAAGTAGCGACTCAAGGCACCAGCTGAAGTTGGGTCGGACCAGTTTTCTCGGCCTCTGCCGTGTCTTTCAACATACCTGGCTCTTTGTTCTTCATCATGTGTCTTAGTGTAGTCATCAGCTCCCTTCTGGCCGAACTTGGTGGTCTTATTGAGTCCTTCTTTCTCAAAGACAGCCTTATACTTGTGCATGCCGTCTCCAGCAGGGCTGACGGAGAGTAGTTTCATCTACTATGGACTAGTAAATGATATAGACTAACAACTACAGAGGCCATTATAACTATCTCTAACGCCGTCCAGCCCATCTGCTCTGGAAAAGAATCTTTTCTATATTATATGGTTGAGCTGACTTTGTATAACGGCGACTGCCTAGAGGTTATGAAGGGACTGCCTGAGAAATCTGTGGATTTGATTATCTGTGACTTGCCGTATGGGTGTCTGGCTGGTGGTGCAGCCATAGGCAAGGGTAAAGAAAGAGTCAGAGCATCTGGTCTTACTGGTTGCTCTTGGGATGTCAAGATAGACCTCAAGGCCTTCTGGGAGCAGGTGAAGCGTATTAGGAAGTCAGAGCATAGTCCGACCATCCACTTTTGCACGACCAAGTTCGGCTATGAACTCATACAGAGCAATCCAGACGAGTTCAGATATGACTTGGTCTGGGACAAGCAGAGAGGAGTTTCTTTCTTGTCAGCCAACAAGATGCCTATGAGGTCTCATGAGATGATATACATCTTCAGCAAGGCTGGGGCTTTCTATGAGCGGAAGGATATAGAAGGGGAGTTCAAGAATAGTATCTCACCTAATCATAAAAGGAGTAATGTGTCTAATACTGTTCCAAGAGTAGCAGATATACATTCATCTAATGAAGGTAAGAGATGTGTCTTGTCGGTCATCAAACAGCCTGGTTCTTTAAGTAAGGGACAACACCCAACGCAGAAGCCTGAAGACCTTTACCGCTTCTTGATTGAAAGATACTGTCCGCCTGGAGGCACAGTCTTAGACCCCACCTTTGGGTCTGGCAACTCAGTCTTCACGGCGTTTTCACTTGGCAGGTCTGCCATCGGAATAGAGAAGGATATATCCTTTTACACAAAGGCCGAGAAGCGGTTGGAAGCCCTATAACCCCCTCTTACACTTTCTCTGTGATGTATTCGGCGAAAAAAAAGTGATTTCGCTGACGCTAACTTGGTCATGTCCCTTTCCAGAGTAAAATGCCCCAGTTTTATGAGACCGATAGTCTTCAGTGCTGGATTCACAGCTGTATCTCAGAGAAGTATGATATGCTCTTCAACGAAGGCGAGAGTTCAGAGTATCTGCGTCGTGTCACAGAGTGCGTGAAGAACCTTGAGGAGGAGGCTGAAGAGTTTCTTCACTTAGACCAGGTCGGATGCGAGTCGTCTCTGTTCAAAGCTATTCTCAACACCATTGACTTCCCTGACCTTCTCAAGTCGCTCAAGGAGCAGTATGAAGATGAGCTTGATGAGATAAACGAGCGTATCAACAAACTGGTTGAGAAGAAACTTGAGGGGCTGAAGAAGTGCTATGGGTGCGGTGATATGGACAAGGACGGCAACAAGCTTCCAGACACAACTACATCTTGTGTCAAGTGCGACGAGCCAGAGGTCATATACGACAAGGCCAAGGGCATTGACAAGACCGATAAGATGGGTCGCCCTGACTTCTTCACCATCATGGCCCAGCGTGAGACGGCCCGTAAGGAGGCATCCAAGTAATACCCTTTAACACAATACAAGACAAAACTATAAAGACACTTCTGTGTCATTATATTTTTGTTATAAGACTCCCCCCTTTAGAAGATATACTCAGCACTTCCGCGAGAACATAGAAGAGAAGCGTTGTAGAGATACATGGCGTGGAGCGTGTAAGAAGTGCTTGTCGCAGGCGTATCAAACTTAAGATTGACTACAGCGTTAAGAATGGGCTTGCCATGGACTAGCTCCGCACAGCGGTCATAGGGGAGTGAGACCTGGGCGAAGGGGCAGTCAATCCAGTATGATGTGATGGTCGTTGTCGTGCCGGCTGCAGCTGCAGGCGTGTAATTGACCTGTGAGAATGAAGACTGCTTCTGGTCTGCGGAGAGGTTCCAGAGCTGGGCAGAGCCGGCATCAAAGCGTGAGAAGACCTCACCGTTGTATGTAAGCTCAATGTTGTTCATCAAATACCATGAGAGGGGGTTGTAGCCACCTGAGCCTGGGACACCCTCGCCGACTGTGTTGGGCGTGAGCCAGAGGACGATGCTCTTGACCTCTCCCGCACGGAAGCCTGTAAGATTCACGCTCTGTGTCGCTGATGAAGATGAGGGGATGGGCACCTGAACCTCCTGTTGGGCGAAGTATAAGAGTGGGAGCGTGTAGGCGTGGCTGTTCATATCTACACGGCGAGCGAGTAGGTCTGAAGAGTCCGTAAGCATCTCCTGCTTGACCTGGAGCTGGGCAGAGGCGAGGACTGAAGGGGCGTTGGCGAGCGTGCCACCTGTCTGCGTAATCATGATTGAGTTGAGAGCGAAGAGCTCTACCGTCACGACGATGGGCTGCACCAAGAGGTCGCTGGCGAAGGGGAGGGGCTTGCCGTCCGCACGAACAGAGTTGTGGGGGAGCTTGAGATAGACATACGCTAGGGCGTTGGCACACGCCGTGCCGGCTACGGCGTTGCCACCAAGAGCTGCAAGCGTGTTGGCCTTCTGCGTGTTCTCGCAGTCAATCATGTTCTCCAAGAACATCTGGGCACCAGTCCAGAAATACTGGGCTGAAGAACCGTAGCGGACTGAAAGACGATTGATGAGAGCATAGCCCCAGCCCTGGTTAAGAGCCATCGCCGTGTATGTGCCTGAGGCAGGCGTGGCGAACTGGAGGATGATGTCTGAGACACCGCCCTGGGGTGAGATGACGAATTGAGAAGAACCGGCACCAAGATTCGTGAATTGCTGGACGAATCTCTCATTGACTACCGTAGGGTAGGCCTGCTTCGTAAGATTCGTCTCGCCGTAGTAATATACATCTTTCATCTCACCAGGTCTGATGCTCGCCTGAACTGACTCTGTCAAGTCGCTATTCATCTTATACTTCTGGGGTATAAATTAATTTAATTAAAATATAACTCTCTAAATAGAATGGCTACGAAGTCAAGTTCCAAGCACCTAGACTCAGACCGCAAGGAGACGAAGGCGACAGGAGAAAAAAAGCATGGGGGTGGCACGCTTATGGATGGCATCATAGGTGGTCTTGGCCGTCGTGTTCAGCCTCCCATCGTAGATGGTATAGTTCGTGGTCTTTCTAAGAATGTGAATCCTGGACTAGGGGGCCAGATGTCTCGGGTTGAGGTCAGTGCGACACCTGCGGACAGAGGCTCATACGGCTCTGGTGCGTTCCCACAGGGCAAGTAATCTCCTCTTACACAATCGCACGGCACGCCTGAGCATCCCAAGGAGGATTACCCCCACCACCAAAGACTCTCATTCTGAGGCTGTGAGGGTTATAGCGACATCTGTATCTTGTGGCCATGAAGTGACCATCTGTATGTATAGTTGGGTCATAGTTAGTTATGGTGACTGTCTTATCAGGATAAATGTCTTCAATCCGTATCATACGACAATATCCCCACCCTTGCCGGCCAACTTCCTCAAGGTCAAAGACAAACCTGTTAAGAACACCTTCAGTTCTTACGAAGGTCTCATACATGTGGGCTTGGATTTGCTCTCCATCGTAATAAGCCATTCGGACTGAAAAAAAGGGGTTTATAGGTTTCAACTTTTTATTGGTATTAGTCCATGTCAAGACGATTGTGGGCGTTGGGGTCGTTCTTGCGGTGCTCGTCTCGGTGCTTACCGCCAACGACCTTCATCTCAAGATTGTTCCAGTCAGCGTTCTCTTCAGGGGTCATACGCTCAAGTTTCCACACTGTCGTATAGACTGTCTTGCCTTCCTCTCTGGTAGTCTCAATACCACAGAAGAAGCCACTGCTCATGAAGACATCAATGATGAGAAGGTTCCGCTTCTTATAGTATTCAACAGGCGTGTCCTCTATGTCAATGATAGATGTAAAGGTGGCACGGTCTTTCTTGTCGTCGTCCATAGACTTGATGATGGGACCTGCTGTCTTGACGGCAAGAGCAAGCTCCTTCTCACGCTTCTGGATGATAAAGGTCAGGTCAAGGGGCATTCTGGGCTGGGGGCAGGTCAAGGGGCGGGGTCGCCGTTTCACTTTTTGTGGCCTCTTCTTCATCAGAGTCCCAGTATTCTTCAACCTGCTGAGACATCTGAAGACGCACACGGATACGCTCAGGGTCTTTGCGACACTTGGTAATTGTCTGTGAGAAGAAGATGCCTGACCCTGACATGATATGCCACATCTTGAAGAGCCTGTATATCTCTACAGGCTTGGTCTGGTTGGTTGTATAGGTATAGTTGAACTCGGCTCTGTTGTAGCACTGTATCAGCTCACGACAGAACTCCTCGGCGGAGTCATCCATACGCTTCTCAAACTTCTGGAAACCAGAGAGACTAAGTGAGTGTTCCATTGGGACCATCCCTTTAACACCGTGTCCGGCATCAACTTTTTTTATCTAACACCTCGTCAGATGTGGCTTGCTCTGAACGACATGTATTCTGTTTCAGATGATGGATTTGTAATGAATCATCTGACAGGGCATATTCTTAAGTTACAAGATGATAGGCGTGGCTATTACAGAGTAGATATAAAAGGCAAGCACAGAAAGGTTCATCAGCTCATCGCTGAGAGGTTTCTTCCAGGGCCCACTGAGTCTGGACTGGTCATAGACCACATAGACCGTAACAGACAGAATAACCACGCATCTAACTTAAGATGGGTGAGCAAGTCTGTGAATTGCTCTAACAGGACACCACCACTCTGTTCCAGATGTAAGTGTCTTAGTTCATCTTAGACTTGCTCATCTCATCGCACCGGTTCTGAAAGAACTCTTTGACTACCTTGTTCTTGGGCTTCTTATCTATAATGCCGTCTATGGCTAGGTCTATATCTGCCTTGCCCTTGGCTGGCTTGAGACTTTCAGACTTCTTTTGAGCAGGGCTAGTCATATCCTTTTTACTCAGATGGGCCCGATGGGACATGAAGTCTTGAAGAAAACCAGGAATCTCGTTCGGCATCTAATATAACAATATAAAATATTGTGCTATTAGAGCATGGACTCTTCGTCATCATCAGACTCAGAGGACTCAAAGTCGTCTTGTGGAGAGTTTCAGTCGGGAAAGTATATCCAGCAGGCGAACATCCAGAATGTGGCTGGGGTGGTTATACCTGTTCTTAATATCGCTTCTATTGAACTACCGAATCCTAAGTTCGGTGTCAGCTTTATCTTGTGTGGTTCAACACGCTCAGGTAAGACAACTATCTTGAACTGGTTGTATAAGACTCACTTCAAGAAGCATGTATCAGTCCTCATGTCTAACTCACTGAACTCAGATGCCTACGACATGTTGAAGAAGACTTGTGTCACCTCAGACTTCTACCACCCAGAGGTCCTAAAGGAGATGTATAAGATTAACCACGCCACGAAGAACCACTATGAGTTCTTTGCCATCATTGATGATGTGCCAGACAAGCGTGAAGACCCTGAGATGAAGCGTCTGATGACTATCTACCGTAACTCACGCATCAGCTCAATCGTCTGTGCCCAGACAGCGACTATGGTGAATAAGATGGCTCGCTCTAACATCAACTTTGTCTTCTTAGGTCGCATGAACAGCTCTTCCGAGATTGAGCGGAACATCAAGGACTACCTCCAGGGGTCTTTACCGACAACGATGAAGATGACAGAAAAGATTCGCCTCTATAAGGAATGGACGAGCGACTACAAGTGGATAGTGCTAGACCAGATTAACGGACACATGTTCTTGACCAAACTTCAGCCATCTCAACTTATTGGTATATCATAAATTATATGTCCTCTGTAGATGGCCTATGATAAGGGCAACACTCTGTTCGTTGGAGACTTCGTGAATCCTAACACACCTCTTTGGCTCAGTGCTATGAATCCTGTCGTGCCTCCAGCTAATATCACTGTCTCTACTATCACTACAGCACCAAGTGGGGGCATCATCATGACAGCAGATGGAGTAGCCCTACCCAATACGAACTACTCAGAGTTGAACTTCAACAGAGCTTCTTCTGGCCCTGCTACGCAACTGACACAGAATGTATCTAAGGATGTGCCGACCAAAGGCACAGACACAGACTTTCTGACAGTGGCTAAGAACAACCACACAGTCTATGATGACTTGGCTCTGGCTGGTCTTCAGATATTCGGCAACCAAGTTACAAACCCAGTGGCGAACACTGGTGCAGCAGGATACTTGACTCAGGGCGACTTACCTTTCAGTGTAAAGCTATACACTGGTCAGTTTGAGACTGGAGACATACTAGCTAATAATGCGACTGTCTCTACTCTTCAAGTCTCCAGCTTCACAGAGATAGGCACCTTTAACACAGACAACTTTACCGCCAGCACAGTTAATGCGAACTTCTTTAACACAAACCAAGGACGCTTCAGCACTCTCATCTCCAGAGTAGGGAACATCAATACCATCAACGCATCTACTATCACCTCAGAGTTCGTCAATGCCTCAACGCTCGCCGTATCAAGTTTCAGTATCTTGAACAACGCTGTCATCAGTAGTCTTACAGTCTCAACGCTGGGGGTCACCAACGCCAATCTAGCGAACTTATCTGTGGGGACAATGACAGTTGGTATAGCCAATGTATCTACTCTTAACACAGATGGCGGAGATGTCATTACATCTACGCTCGTCTCAGAGAATGTAAGTTCAGTGACAGCCATCCTCAAAGAAGTATTTGTCTCTACTCTGAACTTCAACGCTACTGTATCTCCCAACATAGACTTGGGTCTGGGAAGTTTAGTTGGTGGTATTATCGGAGCAGTTGGAGCGAACGCACTGAGCATAGGTCTGGGTGCAGCAGGTCTGGGGACTGGCATCGCTGGATTAGCTCTGGCTCGTAAGTCTGGGACTGGCATTGACCCAACTGTCTTCCAGACCATCAACGGCACTTCACAAGTTCAATTTAGCACATTAGGACAAGATACACTTACAGTCTTTACTCTAACAGATGAACTAGACTACACTCACGCTCCTGGAAGCACTATCTACACGAGCAATATCATCCCAGCTGGGAGCAGAGCTATGAGAACAGTGAGCGACCCTCTCAACTTGGCGAACTCAGATGGTGCTGCAGGTCTGGGCATCCAGGGCTACAGTCAGTGGGAGCCAGTCTATCCTGGAGGCTTGCAAGTTAATGAATCCAGTATCACTACCTTGGGCAATGGTTCCAAAATAATAATGAGTTCTGAGCCTGGTGCGAACATAAGTATAATAGGTGATGGCGGACTATTCATGACTCCAAGAGTAGATGGAACTGGCACGATTCAGGTGGATGCTACAAGAATCTACTTTAACACAGGCAATTTAGATGTGTATCAGAGTGTCTTTGTAGGTCGGATTTCTACTCTGTCAAGTATCCAAGGTGCTTCAGGAGTGCCTGTCAGTGTCTATCCTGGTATAGTGACCAGCACTCTAACAGTCTCATCTCTTACAGTTGGAGCATCTACTCAGCCACTCTTTGTAACCTCTAGTATTACGACAGGCACTCTGAGTGTCACTAACAGTGCTGCAGTCAGCCAGACAGTCCGTCTGGCGACGAATGGCGGTCAGATAGGGTCTCTAGGAGTCTTTGTGGGTCAGGTGGTTCTGAACCCACCTGCGGATGGTAATAGTATATCTGTCCAGAGCGATATTCAGTCTGCGACATTAGGAGTAAGGGAAAGTATATATGGAGGAGGTAGTCTTACTATCGCAGGACCTTCTTACCTCAGCTCTATAAACGCTGCATCTCTTTCTTCTTTTACTGTTCAGACCAGCTCAGTAGCCACTAATGTTACAGTGTCTCCTACTGTATTTACGAACATCATCAATGGTCTTCAGATGACTCCTTCTCCTCCTGTATCTACTGGCGTTGCTGGAGGACAACAGTGGGGAACCTTCGTTATAGCTGGTCTTAGACTGACATGGGGTATATTGAATGGTAATGGAACAGCACCCTATTACTCATCTACTGCATTTGCTCCGAACTTCGCAAGTCGTCCTCTGGTATTCCTGACATCTCTTGCAGCGTTTAATGTCCCTTCTTGGTGGTCTGTCTTAGAGTATCCAACTGCATCTGGCTTCTCAGCCTTCGGTCTTAACGAGCCTGGTCGTCCCTTTAACACAAGTTGTCAGTATCTGGCGATAGGTCCTGCCTAAAATATAAGGCCTAGTAGAATGCCTCTTAACTTTGGAGAAGCTTATGCTAAAGTTTGTCCAAATGGTGGAGCAGTAGTGCCTGACTCTAAGGAGTATAACGACATCATGGAACTTATGAGACAGTCTGGCCATACGACCTTCAGAGATACGCTAGTTGAAGATACGACTCCGAGAATCCCAAGGACGGTTCAGGAGGCTAAGCGGTATATAGAGACTCCTCAGTCTTTACCTACGCCACTAAAGATTTCTAAACGGCAGTGGATGTCTGTGGATGCGAACCGCCAGTGTTTTCTAAACGCATTAAATAAAAATAAAACAAAGCCTTAATATAGAATGCCATTGTCTCCAGAAGCCAAAGCTGCACTACTGAAGCGTCTCAGTGAGGGTCGTGCTAAGACCAAAGCTATGCGTGAGGATGCTAAGTCCAAGGGTCTTCCCGACCCTAAGCCCAGAAAGCCTCGTGCCAAGAAGATGGCCGGCAAGCACGCTGAGCCTGTGGATGCGAAGGAGGCCATCCCAGACCCTCTTGCTGACAAGCCAGCCAGAGAGGGAGTTCGCCCTATAGATGGTGCCAAGGCTCAGGCCGTCAATGCTGTCTCAGCGATGCCTCCTAGTCCTGAGCAGAACGAGACCACAAAGATTGATGTGCCTAACTTGCCAAGCAAGAAGAACCCAAAGATTCTTGTCCCTGAGCCAGATGCTATTCCAGAGGCTGTCCCTCGCAAGGGAGTGGCTACGACAGGTCGCCCAACCAAGTATGACAACAACCAGATAATCCGCAGTGAAGAGTCTGGCGACTCCGCCATCTCAGTTCAGTATCCTGGGCAGAAGGAGAGCATTAAGAAGATGTTGGATGTTGATAAGAAGCAGGACAAGCCTCTCAAGCCCAAGCCTGAGCCAGTCACTCGTGAGAAGACTGTGGAGGCTGTCAAGACGCATGTCCCAGACATCAAGGCAGTAGAGGGTCGCCGTGAGCCCTTTTCTTTCGCTGCAATTAGAAAAACTTTATACCAGTGAGTAGATGGACATAGCTTCTAAGGTTAAGTTGGCTTCTAAGGGCGTTGCCAAAAGAGACATCAACGACTATAATTATGGTGAGATTGAAGACGCAAAAACAGCTGTTAAGGATACGATTATTAAAGAGGGTAAGTATGACTATAAGCTCTTTAGAAAAGACCCTGAGACGACTAAAGTGATTGCTGAGATGCTCTGGAAAAAGCTGGAGAGCAACAGAAAAGCTGGTCTTGCGAAGATTGAGGCTGACAGGAAGCAAGCTCTAGAAGAGGAAGAAGAAGCAGAGAAGGAGAGAGAGTATAGGCGGTTTAGAACAAATCTTATACTGAAGGGCACAAAGATGCTAAACTTCAACGCCTACAAGCTGAATAGCTCTGAGATGGAAGATATACTGGACAAGGCTGTTACAGCGTTCCCACAAGAAGGTGCTGAACGCAAGGCAAGATACGCAAAGTTGGTAAGAGAGGCAAAGATACAGAAGGCACTTGATGACCTACCGAACAGAGAAAGAATCAAGATACAGAACATGCTCAGAGGTATAGCATTATCTGAAACGGACTTAGATATGCTTACTAAAGACCTAGATGAATCTGATAGAAAGCCAAAAAAGTATGAAGATTAATTACTTCTTCTCAATGCGTATATCAATAGATGACTTAGGTGTGTCAAAGACTACTTTTTCTCTGTATATTTCAATCTTATCCAACCCATTGGCTATGATTGGCTTAGATGTATCATTGTCTTTGAAGCTGGCCTTATAAAGAAGAATAATACTCTCAGGTATGTCTGGAGCTACTTCAGAAATCCTTGCGAGCTTATCCCTGACATCAGTTAAGAGTTGGTCAGGTGATGCCCTTTGAGCTATGGGTAAAGACAGTTCAATCTCAATCTTCTTGTATATCTTGAGGTATAGTTGAGCTACTACTCGGTGACCTTCTGCCTTGGCAGAGAACTTGTAATACGATAAGATGGTTGATAATATCCCTGTGAAAATACTAAACGCACCAAGGGCAAGTGGTGGGACAAGGCCTGAAGAAGCACTCAAGAACCCTGTAACAGTCTGTAGTATTATAGAAGGAATCTGTATGTAATCATTGTTTCTTGATGCTAGTAAAGAAGCTTTGTTATGTAGCCAGAAGTAGCTTTCTGATTGTTCTGCTTCCTTCTTAAGGACAACTTCAAAGCCTTCGCACCATTCAGATACTTTGTCTTCAACGCTAGACATACTAATTAATACTATGAGAATAATTATCTTTCTTAAAGTATATGATTCCCAAGGTGATTCACTTTATCTGGTTTTCTTTAGGAAATCCTACGCCCCCAGAGACTTTCTTAGGCATCAAGTCGGCTGTCTTAAATACCACATGTAAGATTATTCTTCACACAGATGACCCTACGATTCAGATTACTGGGGTGGAGAACAGACCAATTGCTCTTCCCGAGCTGGTCAATGGTAAGCCCTTTCTTAATGAAGAAAAGATAAAGGGCTACAAGGGTAATGGTAAGCGTATAGCTAATCTGACAGAAATCACACGCCTAGACATCTTATATGAAGAAGGTGGGATTTACTCTGATATAGATGTTCTTTGGTTCAGAAATCCAGTTGAGTATCTTGATTCAGACAAGGCTATTATAGGCTGGGGCAACGAGGGATATAAGATTGCTATTAACTGTCTTATGATGGCTCCCCCAAACCACCCAGCCATCAAGGTGTATCGTGATTGGAATGAGAGTATCTACCCTCCAAAGAACTATTGGGGTATGGCCAACCCATATAAGATATGGAAAGAGCGTGATGATGTCTTATTCGTTAAGAGCTATAAGTTCAATATCAAAAAGTGGAATAAGACAGCTACTATCAACTGGTCTGATGTTGAGAAGTCTGTCTGTGTCCATCTTCACGCATCCATGGGTGAAGTGCCAGCTGGTGAAGTTGTTGATTACCTAAAGAAGGCTACTAAAGATTGATTGGCTCGCCGATTTCACCGTTGTCGTCTTCAAACTGAAGACCGCATTCAGTCATCCAGATGGTCTTGTCATTCATCTTAATTTGGCGAATGGGAATAGTATCTGTGGGCATGGTTCTTATCGGCTCATCTGATTCAACGAACCGTGGCTTGCCTACATAGGGCTTCTCAACAGGCTTGCTAGTTGTCTTAATACTGCTAGTTGTCTTCACGCTAGAACTTCTTGATGAGCTTGTAATACCATGCTCCTCAAAGACACTTTTTATCTTAGGCCACTTATCAAGTGGGTCAAAGACATACCCATCTTCAAAGTAGCGTTGGGTCTTATATATCTTACCCTCATGGACAACTGGGGCTTTGATGACTGTCATAGATTTCTTAAATCTATCAGAGTCATGGTCGTAAGAACCAATCTTCTCAATCAGCTCGCCGTCATAAGTCCAAAGATTAAAGTGTCTTACGCTGAGCTTAGTATAAGATTCAATCAGATATTCAAGAGGCATGATGGGGACTGCTCACAGGCCGGCGAAAAAAATCACTTTTTTTGGGTATAAGGGGGGTTTGAGAATAACTTTGTCTGTTTGTCTTTAATGTCTTTAATTTACCTTGGTTTTTCTTATAGTTTAATCAATATTGATGGGGTCGTCGCCATAGTCGGCCATCACCTGCTCAGGCTCAGAAGTATCTTCATCGTCCATGTATGGAGACCATGTGGGGTTGCTGGAAATCAGGTTAGTGTAGTAGGTGATGCAGTTGGCGACCTCGTCAAGATACATGGTCTTCAGCGTAGCATCTTCAACTTCAAACCCATACTCGTCAGCGAAGGCTTCCCAGTTTTCTTGGGGGTTGCTACAATCCCAGGGCTGGTGCGACCATTGGCCTGACTCGTGGATGTGAAAGCAGTGAGCGTAGTAGTCGGCTTTTACAACGCTGACGATGCGTGCGTGGTCAGGGCTGATGGGTGAGTCAATCATTTTGTCTGAATTAAGAAGCTTGTGTGGGACTTGGGTGTAGGGGGGTGGGCCGAGTCAATTTTTATTGG
>JAUKPQ010068255.1:0-22996 GCA_032273045.1 Chloridella minuta | reverse complement strand
TCGGGAGGCGCGCCAATCGGATACGGATCTGGATCAGCACGCATTCCGGTCCACCCTGCACCCTCATTGGCTACCCAGAGACGGTGAACATGCTTATTCGCTCCATAGTTTGAACCGGCATCCATCGCCAGCGAATCAGTATCAAGATCGTCTGCAGACGCCTTCCATGCCGGATAAAGCGGCACAGTGACCTCCACGCGAACCTTATCACCAATCACACGCACAGCTGTGAATGCATTGCCAATGTTGCGAACAATGCGATATTCGTTCACATTGGACCCGTTGCCAAACAAACGAGAACCAAAATACAACTGTTCCCCTGGAGGTTGAAAATACAGTTTCTTTACTGTCCCATAGCCTTTCCGCATGATACGAATAAGCGGTTTCCCATAGGCCAGTCTGACGTCAGTGTTTTCAGTGGCGATCCGATTTGTATCAACCCACCAATTGTACCCCAGCGGGTGCAACAACTCATCAAGATAATACGGCAGAAGCCGCCCACCCTGCATTCGCAGGTCCTTCACTGGCGGAGGATCAACCCAGATAGGGTCAGTCTCATCAAGAACTGGATTGATGATAAATGTCTGCGATGGATTACACGCTTCGCAAACTTTCTTCAGAGCATCGAAGAGTGACCACTCAGTCGCTGTCTGATTATGATAATCCATCGCATACGTAGACTCCGCCATTTCGGGATCGCACCAATGATATGCGAGCGTATAGAAGCTACTCGATCTATTGCCCCTCACAACGCCGTCAATCATGGGGTTGAATATCATCTCAGAACCAGTCTGAGTCACAATATCCGTAGTCCCGTTGAACATGAAAGTCATTCCCCTGAAGGTATCCCCGAACAGGTAATGACTAAGGACAGCGCGACCAGCAAGGGATTCGGAGTTTGATACCTCCTCAACCTCTTCAAGAAAATCGCCCAGAAAGATGCGAGTGTTTCCACCAAAGTACCACGTTTGCAGAATACCACTGCCATTATCGAACTCGTAATCCGGGACGCCATGATCCGGAAACAGCACATCCACCATCTTCGAGAACGATGCTGGCTGAGTCATTCGGTTTATCAACGCGGCATAGGTAACAAACACGAAATCCGCGTAGTCGAGTTTATGGCCGCCTGCGGACTTGCTGACGAGAAAAGGCCGGAGCGTGTTCGAAATCTCCGATTTGAGCACAGGCGGGGTGCTTGCGGTATGCCCGCCGATCGTCGTACCAGTTTGCGTGCTGACCCTACAGGCCCAGGTCTCATACTGGAACGACGTCGTTGATCCATCTTCGATAACGATGTCACCCACGGCTCATGCCCCACAGACAAAACAATTCCAACAGACTAAACCGATGGCTTATCTTCTGGCGAAGAAACCGCAACCGGCTTCTTTGATAAAACAACCTTCGGCGAAGATGGCACGCCCTTGCGAGCCTTCATCTCCTTTTCGTATGCGTTGGCGAACTCACCGGGACCAACAAAGTCTGGACAATGCGTCTTGAATGCCTCATCGACATTCATCTTTTCCGAAACGTACTTTTGGATTTCCGCAACAACCTCGCCACCAACTTCGGTCGTCCCCTCGCCGCGAGCCACGGCAGAGAAAACGCGGCGGAACGTACACGGCTTCATCTGATCGCCAAACAGCCTCGCATATGCCTGATCGCCGTCCTCGCCATCCTGAACCGTCTTGATAATTTCACTCAGCGTGTTCTTTGCCACCGCAATCTCCCCATCTGCGTCCAGCCATGCTGACCGCTGCCATCAAGAAAAGCCGGGCCATTCACTTCCCAGCCGAGAAAAAGACATCGAGCGTAATACACTCCGTCGATGTACAAAGTTCCGTTCAGCCCAGCACTCAACTGAGCGTCCATAGTCTCTTGTGCGACTTCCAGCAGATACCGTGACGAGTAGTTCGTCATCGTCGCTTCGACCGCCCCTTCACGAATCTGAATAGGCGATGTCAACGTCAAAGCACCACTCACGCCAAACCACGTTTTGTGCGTGATAGGTCGCACCCACGGACCCCATACGGGAGTGCCGTGGAATGCTACCGGAAAAGTAAATTCGCCTTGGACGATCACAGGAGTCTCCAGGAGTGTGAATCCTGAGTTTATGACCTATACGCGGAAAGATCAACAGGGAACGCATCACATGGCCGATTTCTCCTCTTGACGTGGTCTTAATTGCTTTCTCGCAAGCAATTTGTTCCAAACAGAATCGCCGAGTCTATGACCTATACGCTGGCCTGGCGACTGCCGTTGGCGAAATCTGGTTTGAATTCCTCGTTTGCTTGGAACGACCGTTGCCGGTAGTCTTATTGGCAGGAGACACCAATGAAGGCTTTTCTATCAATCATTCGAACGGCATGGGTTATCGCCGCATCAGTCGTGACTGTTGTCGTGATTTGGCGCGAGATCTCAAACGAGATGCGACCATCCGTAAAACCTGACATGCCGCGAATTCTTGCCAGGCTTGAGTCTGCACTTCAGAAGACACCACCAACAAGCAATTTTGAGATCACCGTTACAGGTGACTCTGACATTCTGCGAGTGTCAGACGCAAACGACGGAGCAACTCCATTACTCTCTATGGATGCCGCCGGGAACTTCACTATCACTGGAACGGTTCAAGAAATAACTGCCGGCGAGCATGATTTCAGGTCATTCATGTTACTTTGCCAAGTAGCCGGGCGAATGAAGTCAGATTCTGAATCACTGGACTTCAACGCATGGATCGCGGACGCCTGTACAATAACCTCCGAAGAGGGTCATCATCCGATGTTCGCTGGCGGTCGATTCAAGGCAATTCACAGCGTGACCAATGATGTGGTTCAAATAATCGTATTGAACTGATTACCGACTGCGTGATGTCGCGGCAGCAGCAGCTGCTGCAGCTGGAGCTAATACGCGAGGCTTCCAACCCATCGGCGGCATCATCTGACGTTGCTGGTCGCCAAAGAATTTCTCGCCATTAGTCTTTGCATCGATCGATTTCATTGTGCTTGAAATATCCTCTAGCACCTTTAATTGCGACTTTAGTGACATGATTGCCTCAGTGTTCGTTCCGCCGGCCTGCATTTCTTGCCGAATCAACTCACGAACACCCTTTGCCATATCGGTCGCTTCGTTTCCTCCATCACGTAACGTTCCGATTCTACGCTGTTCGGACCACGACTGCATATCAATTCCGAGCATCGCACGTTTCCCGCGATCCCACCCGCTAAGGTTCACTGGAGCATTCCCAGCAGCATCTGTATTCCAAATCGAATCATAGGCTGCGCGAGCCTGCCCAAGCATGACGGTCCTATCCCCAGTCGCAGCCTGCTCCTTTCCGGACGCCAACTTTCGACTCGCTATCAACGCAGGCACGGCATCATGCAGCTGTTTTGTTGCTGTCTTAAACTCAGCACCACCAGCAGCAAATGGAACAACAGCGTTCTCGGTTTCCTTCATAATTTGCTGGACGTTCAGTTTATTGTCCAACAATGCCCAAGCCAATTCCTTCGGTCCACCGGTTCGCTGTTTGTCGACCCACTGGTCTCCCAGTTGACTTCGCAAACCATTATCACCACGCAGAATATTCATCTTTTCATCAAATGATCTTGCCGCCTTAAATGCATCAATCGACTGTTGTGTCACAACTGACATGGTTCCGTCTTTGAGCTTCTTCTTTAACTCCGGGAAAAACTCATCCATCCTCGAAAAAATAGCTTGCATGTTCGTGCTTGAGTTATCGCCTGTTGCATCAACCTGAATACGGCTCGCGGCAGATACGTACTCCAGCGCACGCTCTGTGCTCATCCCATCCATGTTCTTCCGACCGCGGGTGAGTGCTGCCATTTTCCCCATGACGTTTCCAAGAAACTCCGCCTCATTCGTCGCCTGCGACGCCTTTGACGACGATCTGATTTGTCCGAGCGCGGCCTCGTAATCCTGAGAGTTATTCAAACGTGCAATTGTGATGGCGCCCTTCAAATTTTCACTCGCCATTTCCGGATCGCCAACAGTGATCTTCATAGCAGCTTTTACGGCACTCTTCGCCTGATCCAGTGTTTTTGCACCACTAGACTGAGCCTCACCGATCATTCGAATAATGTCGCCCTGCTGGCCGAGCATATCGACTTGATTATCTCTTGCCCACTTGGCAACGCCTTTCAGGTTCTCGCCGCCGATGTTTGGTGCCTGCTTAACAAGTTCGCCCTGATTCGCTGCCCCTTTCGCAGCTGCTGCCAATTGAAACGCTCGCTGCTTCTCCCATTCTGCGGTGATTTCAGTCATTACCTGGTGAACGCCGATATACGTCGCGAGAAAGCTCTTTGCCTGTCCCTGCATCGTTCCCAGAATTCCAGCAGACTTTTTCTGAGACTTCTCCGCCTTGTTAATCGTCTGGTCCAGTTTGCTCCAGTGTTCTTGGATTCTGGCAACCTTCATTTGTTGCGCAACAAACTCTTTTGTCCCAAGTGTCATCCCCTCCAAGTCTTTTTTGGCTTTCTTGAGTTCGTAATCCAACCGGGTGAATGACCCGGCTGCCGCGGTTGCGCCCTTCGACATGGAAGCGGCAGCCTTTGCGCCATCCGCCTGAAGGCCTTTCAAGCGAACCTGAAGATTAGCTATTACCGTCGATAACTTGTCAAACTCTGCTCCTGGTCCGATTGCTGAACGCTTCTTTTCCAAAAAGGCGATCTGCTTTTGCAACCCTTCTTCTGAGTTGCTGGCGACCTTGCGGAATGTTCCACCACCTGATGATGCTGTTTTCTTGTATGCGGCCTCAGCCTGTCTCGCAAGTTCCAATTCTTTTCGATACCGCTGTATTAGTGCATTTTGCTCCGCAAAATTTGCATCGTTGTACAGGTGCTGGTCTTTGAACAAGTCCCGCTCGGCTTTATTCAAATCCTTCCCAATCACATCCGATGGGCGATGCTTGTACAACGCCTGCTTAGCTGCATCAGACGCCATTTTGTTCTGGTTCGTCCCTGCTCGCTTATTGGCAGCCGCCACGCGATCGTAAGCCTGCTCCAGTTTCAGCAACTTGTCGGTGAGTACCTTATATTCTGATGAATCCGTGATCGATTCATCCCTGGCCTTCTTTGTTTTGTCGATCGCCTGCCGCAATGCTGAATACGAGTTTTCAAGCTTCACAACCTCAACGGTTGCCGCTGCCTCCCCGGCAATCACTCCTTTCAGGTTTCCCTCAATCACCTTGAACTGTGCGGATGCTTCTTGCAGTTTCTCTGTCGCAGCATACCACTCACGGAGATTCGTCGCCCCCTTCACCGCGCGCGTGTACTCTTCAACCCGGGCTCTAACAGCATTCCAGCTGTTGCCGTAGGTCTTATTGAAGCCGGAGGCCTTGGCCGTCATCGTGGCTACCTGACGACTCAACTTCTCATTCTGTGCCGTCAACTTATCGTTGGCGATCTCAAGCTGAGAAATGTCCGCAGAGTATTTCGCTCGGATCTCGTTTCCCACAGCATCCCCTTACGACTTGTAATCTGTGACCAGTTCACAGTCGCCAGTGAATAGCGTCTGCTTCTTTCCGTTTGAGTGCGTCACCTGAATGTCATACTTTCCGCAGCCTGCAGCCAGAGTCGACGCGACTGACATTTCCACAAACACCGTCGTGTAGGCTTTCACACTGCCAGAGGCTGCCGTATAGGTCACTGTCGCACGGTCAATCGTCCCAGTGACGACATCGCTGCTCTTGGTATTGGCCTTAATATAACCGAACCCGAACGATCGTGCCGTGTGTGATTCCGTCCGGATGGCATCGTAAATCGATCCATCGACGTCATTAATCTCGATTCGCTTCGCCGTGCTGATCGCTGCGACGTAGTCATCCCCGATCTTCAGTTCGATCGACGCCCCAGAGTCATTCTTGACGGTAAGACGCGTCCCGGCCCCCAGCAACGACAAACGGGAATTCTGTGCCGCGGTAAGTCCCTGAACCGCCACGATCGCAATAGAGTCTCCCGAGGCAATCGTAAACCCTGGCGCTGCAGCCAACGTCACAGTCTTCGTTGATGCCACATAGTCCAAAACCTGGGCTTTTGCCTTCTGCGTTGACGTCGAAGCATCAGTGATAACCGCCATATGATCGTTGTAGACATCGTTGTCTGGAGCCCCAGCCACCAACGTGAATACGGTTTGACTGGTTACGGTATCAATTGTCGTTGAAAGCAAAGTCGTTGGACTTGTGGAACTCCCAGACGGTGCCCTGCTCAATGCCGCCGTGTCCCAGCCAGCGTCGGCTGTTCCGCTCCCGGTGATCATCGCAATCAGATCCAGGAACATCTGGTAAACGTTCGACGTTATCCGCCCGAGCAGCGTAGTTGCATCCGCCTTGACTGATGCGATGTCCGCAGAGACCGAGGCCCCGGCAGGAGTCCCGAGCTTTGTGCTGACAGCCGCAACGGCCGTTCCGACGGTTGTCACCTCGGTTGAGGATGCCCTAGAGTTTAATGTCGACCGATCTGTTGACGTGAACCGATATGCTGTCTCTTCGACGACATACGACGTCGCTGGATAGATTCGCGTCAATCCACCCTCAACAACGGTGAACGTCCAGTTCAGTTGTTCCTCTGCATCGTCATCTGTCGATGTGTAATCCCACGAGTAAGCCCCCGTCGACAGCGTTGTTGCTGCAGACAATCGCGACGATCGGTCGGTCCCGGATGCGTTCACGAGTGCAACCGTGGGCGTTGAATCCGGTGCCTCCATATTGCCATCGGAATCGAACAGAAACAGACGACTCTTCCAGACTTGCGTTCCGGAATCCGGTGTTTCGATTTCGACCGGAACCTGAACACTGGCCCGGGTGTTGACCTGAAGCGAATTGATCTGAGATGCGGTCGCGTAGCTTGCTGCTGCAAGTGTTCTTGCCTGAAACTCTGCCGTATTCGGAATGTCGTTTATGACAGCTTCAACAGCGGGGTCCAGTTCCGCTCTTACTCCGGTTTGCACCGTTTCTCCGTCTGTCCCGGCGAAGTAAACGTCACGAGTCGCAACGACTTCCCCACCGGATTTTAATTTGAGCGTGTAGTATCCAGCCGCCACACCCGTAAAAACAGCCGAGTAAACGCCTCCGCCTGTGTTCAGTTCGCTGGTGGCTGAAGCTGTGTAGACCGTAGCGTCTGTCATCCGATGGCACAGCAGCGAACCGTCATCCAAGTCGGCCCCAGCGTAATAGTCAGTGATTGCTGTGTGCGTTGTCATAAAATTAAATCGCGTTAATTACCGGGCGAAAAATTGACTCAAGTGTCACGTAACAGGCATCCGTCGGATGAGTTCCGTCAGAATACAATGTTGCGTTTGATGCTGCTGCATCCGTACCAACTGTTCCGTCTGCTGCAAAATCACAAATCGCATCGCAGTACGTTCCAACCCATGTTCTGATTTCCGTGTTTATTGTGTTTCGCCAGGTGTTAAATCCCGATGCTGACGCTGGCAAAATCGTACACAGAACGACGGTCCAACCGGCTGCACGTCGTGCCGAACAATACGATTGCAAAGCAGTAATGAACGTGGAAGTTGATGCTCCTGCTGTAAAGTCGTTTCGGCCAATCAAAATTGACAGGATGAATTTTCGACCAGAAATGCTTGTGGGAATAACTGTGTCGAGTAGTGTCGCCCTAGCGGTCAGGTTGGATATCAGCGTCGAACCGTTCACTGCGTTGTTGTAGCCCCAGACTTTCGGGCTTGCGTTGCCACTGAAAATGCTGACATACCCGCCGTTTGTTACGCCACCATTATTCCCTCGCGTTATCGAATCACCCTCCGACACGAAGAATCGTCGGGCGGTATTGATGATTCCCGACCCAGACACCTGAGCGAGAAGTGCGGCATAAGCGACACGATATTCCGCGTCAGTCAATGCAGTTGGCCAAACTGCCACAGCGGCAATGTCCATAGTGGAAAACGTGAACGACGCCCCGCCGTTCCAGAACGAGCCAACGAAAAAGTCTTTTTCCGTTTGTGCTGACTTCGTGTTCGTTCGTTTGTAAAGCTTCACATCATCGAGCCAGTAATCGCCCGCCGTTCCGCTATGCCGTGCCCCGAATACGCTCCAACCTTGAGACAGGAACTGCCAGAAGTTGGCATAAAATGCCCCGTTTGCAGCGTCCTGCACGTTTGTCCCGCCGAAGTACCCATCAGCACCGCTGTTGTCGAAAAACAGTGCGGCGTTGGTGTAGGTCGATCCGGCAGCAGCAAGAGCCGACGAGAACCCAGATCCTGATGACCGGCGACCGACTGCCATCATGGTCATCCCTGACCCTACAGCACTCGACGCGAATTGAGCAAGCGAGGCTTTTGCGCTTCCGTACGCGACATATCCACCGGAAACCGTTGGCGTTTCGCGGAACAATAGATTTCCAGCCAGCGTATCTGCTCCGAGGTCAGACGACCCAGCGTGCAAGCGTAGGTCTCTGATTAAAAAATCTGCAGGCGTCGAGGCATTAACGCAACGAACTCCGACAAGCAGCGAACCTCCAGCGTGTGTAATCGTTTGCGAAAACGTTGTCTTTGTTGCTGTTGCCGTCACGGAGGCATATGAGCCGCTCGCATCCGGCAGTGAGCCGACAATCTTCCCGATTCGAAGGGACTGATCACTTGCCCCTGTTCGCACTATTTCTGCACTGACGGTGTACGTTCCGGCAGCTTGTGTTGTGGTGCACGACAGATAACCGTCGACGCTTGCCCAAACAACACGGGAGCACTCCTCCATGCCTGATGGTGCACTGCCATATGCGTCCGTAACAGTCACATTCGTGCGACTGTACAAAGGCGATGAAAACAGTCGACGGGCCGCTGGCAGCAAATTGTTTGAGGCAACAGACACCGCCGAGTTTGGAATCATTGGTCGCGGCGTTGCGGTGTAGTTAGTCGCATACCAAAGGCCGGTATAACCCGATGGAAGGCTGAGCGTTACGGTCAGGGTCGCTGAATTGCTCGTTGTTGTCGCTTCGACACCCGTGAGAGCAACGCGATATTTGTCCGTGTCGTCACTCGCTACCGTCAGAGTTCCCGTCGTATAACTTGACGATGTGGCTCCGCTGATGTCTGCCCAGGCTCCGGCCCCGCTCTCCTGCTTTTGCCACTGATATGACGACACGTCTGATGCCGTGACGGAAAACGTCGCTGTAAGTCCCTGCACAGCACTTTGATTTGACGGCTGCACGGAGATCGAAGGCGTGATCGGGGAAACTGTCAGATTTACCGCGTCGCTTGTCAGTGATTCGATTGGATTTGTCACGACGCAGCGATATTTGTCCGTGTTATCGCTGGCTACTGTCAGTGCTCCGGTCGTGTAACTTGCTGAAGTAGCTCCAGAAACGTTGCTCCACGCTCCCGCACCTGACTCCTGTTTCTGCCATTGGTATCCGGTTGCGTTGACTGCAGTCAGTGAAAACGTTGCCGTCTGCCCGCTGTTCACAGATTGGTTCGACGGTTGAGACGAAATCGACAGAGGCTTGCCGGGGCTGAGCTGCAGAACGCCAGAATTGAGCCAGAGAACGTCGGCAGCATATGGCTCCGTCGTCGGTGCCAATGCCACGGCATCGTTCATCCAGTCCAGCAGTAATGCGTATGGCGGTCGATCACTCACAAAAATCTCCAATGAGCAGCGGAGTTACTTTTTCACAAATATCAATGTTTTGCGCGCCGAGCGGATCAACAGATCCGCGTTTGAACTATTCCTCGAACGTCAAGTCCATCAAACGCCCGTAGGCACTCTTAATGTTGCGTTGCGTGAACATGTCGAGCAGGTGGCAAACCTCTGGAGTAATCCGGTAATTGATCCGCAGGATGCGAACCAACAGGCTCACCACCTCTGGTCCGTTGAAAGACAAGTTAATCATCAACTTGCCGTCGACCTCTTTGAACTCAAGAGCCGCACGGCGTTTTGATATCTCGTCACCAAACCAAGACAACTCCCGTATAGGCTGATAAACCCACGTCCCATCGTCTGATAGAGCCAACCGTTGATCAATCGTTATGGGCGTCGGAACCTTCCATGTTTCACGTTTATCACCGAACTCCATCCATTCGCCATCTTGTGTGTATGTCCGCCGAAGTTGTTGCTCCGTCGGCATTTTGTCCTTCCACACACCTACCCAATAACCAGAGGCAGATTTCATCCATATCTGCTCTTCTTTTTTGACGATCATCTGATCATCACCCTTAGATCGCCATGCGAATAAAATACCAGCCTTTCCGGATGGTGATTCTTCCGATGATAACGGCATCGCATCGCAGCCCTGCGTATGGTCTTCGAGCCCCATTTGCTTGAAGACCACTTCTTTATCGCTGCTTACTCCCGGTTCAGTGGGTGAGTCGATGAAAATCAAATAGTGTGCCACGATTGCCCCTCGTGATTGTGTATGTGACCTATACGATTAAGCGATAGCGACAGACGCCGTTGCTACCAGCGCCTTGCCATAACAACGCAGAGTCGTGGAACCATTCCCCGACTGTGCCGCTTCGAGTGTTTCCATTTTTGACAGCGCCGATGCAAAAGCGAACCGGATGTGCGTTGTGGCATCGTCCAACTCAAACACACTGCCATCCTTCTTTTTTCGGAAGAATGCTCGGGCCGCCACGTTTCCAGTGCTGTATCTGTTGATAAACGCCTCAGCAACTTCCGCGTCTTCCACGATTAAATCGATAGATGGTTCACGGAACTGAATAAAGTGCTTTCTCGGAAAGATTCCGCCACCATGTCGCTGCAACATCAACGTGATCCCTGGATTGACGACGATACCAACCAGGTTACTTACTTCCGTGTCGTCGACGAATGCCTTACCGAGCCCGAACGGGACAGCGTATGAGGCAGCAGACAGCGTTGCAGTCTTTGACATCGTGATCGGTGCCGTGATGCCGTCAGAAGAACGAAACCGCACTTCAACGGTCGCAGTCGCGCCTTCCTCGGAATCCTGTCGTGCTTCAAACTGTGTAGGGATGATGATGACATCGTTTCCGACGAATGTTACGTGAGAACCGCCGGATGCTAACGCAGCACAGTCCGCACGCTTTGCCACTGGAACAGTTGTCGAAGCACTCGAGATGCACAGCCCCGCGGAAACAAACGTTGCCGTATTCAGTCCTACCAGTGTTGCGATATCAGTCGTTTGCAGATTGATAATCGGCTCGCTGTTACCCATATAGATAGCACTAGGGTCTGGTGAACCACTAGCGCGATCCAGAATGATCTGCGCGGAATCATTGTATCCGGTCGAACGGACATTTTTCAGCACCGTTGCGTTCAAGGTGGTATCGTATGATGTATGTGGCATGGTTCGTTACTTTCTGATAACCCTTCGGGTCCGTTGCTGATATTTGGCCGTTCCGGCGCGATTCACATACCGTCGCATGTTGGAGTCGCCGTACTCCTGTTCTTCACTCGGTGAGATCTGCTCCAACTCATTCTTGGTTGGACCCCACATCTTATGTTTTTGAGTTCCTCGCGCCACCATGGTCCAGCCGCGGTGGGTTGCTTTAACTCCACTCCTTGCAGTCGCCAAAATGATCCGCCTGAGATCCCCCTTCATGACGTTCGGATTTCGATGACCGTATAACCTGAACTTTCTTCGAGTGTATGCTCTCGTTCGAGTCGCATACTGATATCGCTGGTAGGCCCCGTATTCAAAGTGCAGAGGCATCGTGATTTCAGCATGCTTCTGCCCATTCTCCCGAAACACATCATTGAACAACTTTCGGCACGTTCGAGATGTCATCGTCTGCGAGACAATCTCAACCTTTGTAGCCAATGCACTGCTCATGACTTACCCCTGACAAACAAACTCGATGTCCGCCCCCCAAAATCTACGGCCTTGGTTCTCCTTCACGTCTGCTGGCGTTGGAACCTGCAGATAGTTGATCTCAATAAAATGCAGTTCCCCCGGAGTTGCGCTCATGCGCGCAAGTTCGTCTTCGATCGCTTCATACAACGGACCGCAATACCGAAACTCCTCATTTTCAGTCCTGCCAACGCTCTCTGGGATCTCGATTTCCAAACTCAACAGAAGTCTCGGTTGAGCCGAATAGACTGCCGCAGACTGCCTTTTCTTCGATGGGTTCAAATTCCAGATAGCAACTCGCGGCATCGGGATCGCCGTATATGTTCCCTCAGTCTTGTCATAGTCCTGGCACGAGATGAACCGAATTTTCTCCTTCGCCTCATCCGCATCGGCGGCCCCAACCAGTTCAAGGAACGGCGTGCATCGACTGAGCATGTCCTCCATTTTGAGATATGGTGAATACAAACTCAGAAACCCAGCCATTACCGCCCTCCGGAGTAACCACCAAAACGCGACGAAGTGAAAGCCTGCTCCCGACGAATTACGAAAATGATCTTGTTTCCGTCCTCAGGCTTGCGATCACAATCAAAATCCCATCGTTCACCGCGAATCCAGATCGCATCACCACGGCTAAAAGACTGTGATGCAGTGAAGATCAGTTTGCCTCGCCCTGTCACACCTTCACCACGATCATTGGTCGACACCGGAAGTCCGAGGTCAACCACTGCCCGCGTATTCTCAGCATCTGCAGCCCCAATCTGCACGTCCTCACCGTTCCATGAGATATGGAATGGCGTTCCCATCTGTTCTTGAAAGCTTCTATGCATTGTTCGCCTCGGAAAGCTGTGACCAGCGTGGAGGGGCATTCCACATGCTTGAGGGGCTACTGATCACAGCTTTTTTCCGATTACGGGTTCATGTCGACGTAGGCATCACCGTTCGTTGACACGTCATACAGGAGTTTTCCGAGATCAACACCAGCGCCACCAGTTGCCACTATGGTCTGGTTTGCGATATGAACCGCCACCGTATCCCCGGCATCCATACTCGCACCTGCTGGAGCCTTACAGATGCCGCGAATTTTTACGGTGGCAACCTCACCAATCTCAACCGGATCCATGTTCTGCACAACACCGACGCGCCCGTCAGGCACTACAGCAAACATGCCACAGGTAAGCCTTGACGTCGCCGTCAGTCTCACCACATTGTCATCTGATACCATCTCTGCCATGACGGACGCCCCGTGAATCTATAGAACGAACCGGATTAGAACCCGGCCCAGGTATTGGCTGAGGCGCTAGTGCAGATCAAAATCACGCCCTTACCGCTGGCGGAACTGAACGCCGCATCCGCAGCGCCTGCGTTGATCGTCCCACCGGAAGGAGGATAGACCTTGAGGATGGCCGCCACTGGGTTGGCGATATAGATCTTTCGACCTGTGACCTTGTCATCCGCATGGACTCGAACACCCTTTGTGCCGTCAGCCGCTGAAGTGATATAGACCTCAGCCGTCGCCGCTGGAAGAACCCCAGCGTCCGCAGTCGTTGACCCGGCAGCGGCAGTCGAAGCACCGATGGGGGCACCCTTGCCGTTGAAGACTCCAAGGTCAACCTGTGCGTAAGCAGCATCCGCACAGTCATACAAGCACTTACCTCCGAGCGTCGTTCCGGTGGCACCCGCCTTCAGCACGGTCTGGTTGGTGATGTGGATTCCCACGTCGTTACCTGCGCTGATAGCTTCAGCAGCCAGCACCAACACGATACCGCGAACCTTGACGGTTGCGACTTCGCCAATGGCGACACCATTCATGTTCTGCACAATACCGACGCGCCCGTCAGGCACAATCACAAACTGACCGCAAATCAGCGCTGCGACTGCGGTGTATCGGACGACATCGTCGTCACTCACAAATTCTCCCATGGAAACTCTCCCTATTCGATACGCTATTGCGTGAATTCAACAAAAGATGATCACCGAGACAATACGGTGATCAGATCAGCCCATACCAGCCCTGCTGGTTCTTGCGAATACCGTTCGCCTCGGTCATTACTGGTGCAACGACGTCTTCTGTGAGCCCAGTCTCGAGCAGAATGGTCTTCAACTGTGCCTTGCCGGTCTTGAGATGATCTTTGACCTGCTGCAGAACTGCTGCCTGATCCTCAGAAAGCGGTTCGGCTGATGGGGTTTCAACCTCAGGTGATGAAGGCTGTTCGGTTTCCGTCGTCGATGTTTCGGACTCTTCCGTGTCGTCATCGTCCGACTCTTCATCGCTCTCCTCATCGTCCACGTCTTCGTCTGACTCGTCTGCTGGTGCCGGTCCGGCGACCGCGACAGCCGCAGCGAACTCAACCTCGTTCAATACGGTTCCAAACCGATTGTCCAAAAGCCACTGCCAACTATCACCACAGTCAGCCTGACTGACTACCTGACGTGCCTTCCGGGTTCCTGTCCCTGGAATGCAAACATCCTGATTCAAGCGAATACCAATCATCTGATCACCTGCCCCAACTGAACACTTTTGAAGAACGGCGCCACACTGTGTGGCGCCGATTGTTATGACCTATACGCTCAGACTACTAAGCTGTAGCCCGAACCAAACCCTGATGGCTTGCAACACCACAACCGACGTCATGCTGCACGTCTAGGGCCAAACCGTACTTCCCGCCACCCTTCAGAACTTCTGAAGTCATGGTTGGCATGCGGTTCGAGCCTGTTCGGTAACCGACATGCATGCCGTATGCCCCGCCTGCTGCAGCGACATACCACGTGGTCGGAGCACCAGCAACAGCCAGTTCGGTAGCCGGATTCGTGAAACCGTTGTTCAGACGTGAGTCTGAGCGAGTTGCGATATTTCGCTTTCGCAGTGGGTTCATTGTTCCGTTAGCGGCAGCCGCTTCACGGATCTCGGCAGATCCGACCAACTGATCAGCTGTGAAACTCAGGTTCTCGCTGGTTACCAGAACAGCATTTCGCAAGTTCAGATTCAGACCACCGGCTCCGCGAGAAGAACTCAGCAGGTTGATAGCGTTCTGCAGAGTTGCAGCCGCCAACGCTGAGCTCGTCAACACGTTGCTGTGCGAAGCATGGAACAGCGTGACGGAATCTGTTGCCAAGGCAGCATTTGCAGCCAAGAAGCCGTATACCAACGAAGGACGCAAGTCCTGAATTCCGCGAGCATACTCGTCCATAGCAGTCAACCACGCGTTGAGGTCATCGTCAATCAGGTCCTGACGATCGATGATCAGCGTGTTGCTGTATTCAGCCAGCTTGTAAGACTCCATCGTGTCGGCAAATGACGCCTGACGAGCAGTCTCACCGCGGTTACGCTTCTTCAAGCGGCCGCCTTCAAGTCGATGCAATTCGTTGGACTTGAAGTTCTTCACGTCCTGCTCTTTGCACCAACCCTGAGTTGAGTCTTCCATCTCGCCCAAGTTCGTCAACAGGATCGCACCCATCGTCTGAGTGTAGATCGTGCTGACTGCTGGGGTTGAGAACGCTCGGGTAACAACGTCTTCTTTTTCAAGAGGACGCTCAACCTGAGCAATTCGCAACGCTTGGTCGCAGATTTCGTACGACTCGCGTCGTTCGAACTCGTACGCGTCGTTGACGATGCGCTCGTGCTGCTTGCGCTGTTCTTCGGTGATCTGGATCGACCGACGCTTCATGCGAAGCCTGCCAGTGATCGGATCGTACTGCATGTACTGCAGGTTTCGAACAGCCGCCTCGCCGCCGAGTCGCAGGGTAACCGCTGCTGTCAGAACGTCGACTGACGACGGACGTCCAGACCGGCCACCACCCTGATGAATCGGTGAAGGACTGTCTGTCTCAACCGGACGCGCCGGAGTACGCTGGCCACGGATGTCATCCAGAAACAGCGATCGGGCCTGATCGACTGAGCACTTTGGATCGTTCAAGCATTTCTGCAGGCATTCTGGAGACACATCGTCGCCAGCAATCTTGCGGATTTGCGACTGACGTTCGAATTCGCGCTGTGCGCCTTCTTCGATTGCCTTGTTTCGCACTTCTTCAGTATCCACTGCCGTTCCACCGGCAGCCGCTTCGGCACCCATGGCACCACTCCTCTGTTCATCGCCGCCGGGATCGGCTGGCACTGACTGATTGACCGGATCCACCGAGGACCCTTCCGTTTTGGCACCAGCCGGTGCCGAATTGCTTCCTTCTGACCTGATAGCGTCACCGTTATTCACGTTGATGATCACGGTTGGCTGCACCGTTGACTCAAGTCGTGACTGAATAGGCTCAGCGATCTCCTCAATCGCGCGAATTTCGCTCTGTGAAGCCTCTGTTGCAGCGTTTCGGTTGCTCTTTGCGGCCTTGCGGCGCTCCCGACGTGCCTGCAATTCTTCAATTTCCTGATCGCTCATTTCTGTGCTCAGGCCTCGCACCTTGTTCACAAGTCGCGTTTTTGCCTTCGAATCGGCACCAATAACAACAAGAGACCCTTCGTCGGCTCGCCACTCGACCACAACGCGAGTCTTGTACTGAGGCCCAGCCTTAAATGTTCGGCCGGCTACGACTGCTGACTGGCCTGGGGCAATGTCGATGTACTTCTTCACCGTATAGCCGACGCTCAAGGCGCGGCAGTGACCGTTCTTATACTTGCGGTAAGCCTTGACGGCGTTGTCATCATCCTTGTCGAACTGACAGGTCACAACAGTGTCGGTCCCTTCGGTCCGAATGTTGTTCATGTGACCGTATACGTCTTCCAGCGAGTACCGACGATGTGAATCCAGCATCGGAATCGTGTCGGACTTCTCTCGACCGCTCGCAAGAAGGATCTCGTCCATGCGAGTCCCTTCCCACCAGTCGTACATTCGCACTGGCTGCTCGGTACTCAGCACAGCCTCAATCGTCATCGCGTCATCGTCAGCAGATTCCGCTCGAACACTGACTGAACGCTGGCTGTTGCGAAGAACTTCACGGTTCTCGCGTTCTCCGCGACTCTTATTCAGAAATTTCACCATGGAAAATGTCCCCTATACGATTAAACCGACAACTCAGTCGCTGGTTTCTTGGAGGGTTCCTCCCCGAGATCGAATTTATCGATCACAGCCGGGTTGGTTTTCTTCAAGCTGTTCAGCAACCACGCATCACCAAGACCGTCCTTGACCTCATTCAGCGACCGAACAGTCCGTTTCAGCTTGGAAACCATCTCCTGAGGTCGCATCCCGTCTTCGGCCCAGATATCAATCAATGTCGTTGACATCGTATTGAGATCCATCTCACGCGCCCGAGCCTCTTTTGCAGGGTCAACATGTGGCAAACGGGCGAAAATCGCACCAATTTCGACCGGAACAGGCCTCATCGGGATGATTCCAGCCAACTCTGCCTCTCTCAGCACATCCATCAATGATGGTGAGTATTTCCGCAGAATGGAGCTCTGATCTCGCCGAACACCACGCTGATAGATCTGAGCATCGAAGCGAGCGCTCGAATAACTGTGATCTTCAGCCCCCAAACGGATCAACATCAGCGGCATTTGCGCCGGACGGCCGACATCTCGCCACCGTTCGTTGCGAAACTCCACGTAATGATTGCCTGGGTGCTTCGGATCAATCTGTTTTGCCTCTTTCCCCTTCGGTGCAGTCAGGATCTGAGCCAAACCAGCCTTTACGGAACTCAAAACCCCTGACGCTCTTCGCGGGCCCTTCGTTGCCGTATCGTTAAACTTGTCCTCAAACACGATCCCAAACGTGGCCCCGAGCTTTGCAGCCTCCATGGTCACTTTGTCGAACTGTCTGATGTCCGCAATAGTTGGCAAAGCAGAAGCCAGAAGCGGAACACCGCAGATTTGGCCTGGTTCTGTTGCTCTATATCGGTGAATGATCAGCCGTGCGTCGATCGGCGTGAACTTTGTTGAGCCGGAAAACGATCCGTACTCATCGGCCTCCAAAACGTGGTAGGCCTTTTTCTTACCAGTCTTCGTCCGCTCCATACCGAGCGTAACTCTTGTCCCATTCGACAACCCAATCAGCCTATTTGAGAACACTCTTTCAGCATGAATCGGGTGCCATCGCAGTTTGACCGAGCGACGGCTTCTGATCGTTTCGTCATTCAGGACCTGAACAACGGAATTCCCTGTCGTCCATTGCTGAGTGCAATCCATCGTCAGGATTTCAACACCGCTCAACTCACCGTTTAGGTCAGGACACAGGAACCAGTCTTTCAGGAACTCCTCAGCGACAGCTGCATACTGAGCGAAGTCCTCCTGAACCTTATCACTATTCGCCAACCGGTTCGGGTCTTTCGGGAGCACCTGCCATTGCGGACCATCCGGCCCAACAATGTCGATTGCGTGTGTCCCAATCATACCCTCTACGGTTGGATTCGTTGTCGCTTCATACGAGCACCGAGCCATCAGCACCGGTAACGCCGTGACAAGATCCTCATTGATCGTTCTCCCGGTCACATCCTCGAACTGTGCATAGTTCAGCCGATGCGTTGCAGCCCCATCCCACCGACGGATACTCAGGTCATCAATGACACGGGCCGGCACATCGGATTCAGCAGGTGCGCCAAACAGCGCGTCCTGGTCCGTTGGCATCAGCCAGTTCATTAGTGACCGAAGTCCTAGCATGAACAACTCCCGGTTGACGTGATACCCGTGTACTCAACGTCACAGATATCCAGACTGCACCCATCACCGAGTGCAACAATCTCTTCAGCCCGTTTTCGCAATTGACGAATCGCAGCAGGCTGCCACTCAATGTCTGACATGTTGCCGATTCGGCTATCTGGGATCGTCGCTATGATTAGCTCCGCCTTCAGACACTCCTTCACCACGCGCGACCAGTCCTCATCCTCGATAGCCTGCAAAGCGGCATCGCGGCATGCGGTAAGCTGTACTGCTGGATCAGAAGCCATGACACTCTCAAGTGTGGCCTATACGATGAACTTGACGGGCGGGAGAGTATCGCAACGGTCAAGCAACGCAACACAGAGAATTTGTGTGGCAAAAACAAAGTTGGAAATTTCTTTTAATTGCTTTCTCGTACGCAATTACTCTGCACCAAAGAAAAAGGCCACGTGCGGTGAAACACGTGGCCTTACAGATTTGATTTCGGTCTATCCTCACATTACTGATGACATCGCCACCGGAAATGCATCGTGTAAAACGCCATCGAGTAACCGACCAGATATCGCCTTTCCAACGCGAACCTGATTCTCGTCGAACTCTCCCCACTGCTTAAAGTGGAATGGAACTCCTGCTGCTTCGCATTGATCTCGAAGCGACTGGAACCACGCAGGATCAGCTGGCCTTGCGTTCGGTCCTGACTCGCCCCCAGTAATAATCCAGTTGATCGGAAGCGGTTCAATCACTACTCGATCGATTTCCTTTCCGTTCGCTTCAAGGTTGATCCCAGATGAAGGAGATCCATCAGGATTTCGGTATAGTTTCGAAAGCCACCTCAGCGAAAAGCTTGCTTGCTCTGTTAGATATTCTGTGAGATCTACTGGCCCAACCACCGGCTCGCACGATAGGAACAAAACTGGCGAAAAGTCTCGACACTTCAAAAGCTCTGGAATCCGCTTGTCGGCGTACTCCTGATTCTCTACGGATGTTCCGATCCACACATTTTCGCGGAACTTTTCGTCGGGCCACATCCGACGAATGTTTTCCGGTCTCTTTGTCAGGAGCAACCAGTCAAGATGCGGAGTCGCATCAATCAGATCAAACAGCCTTTTGCGAACATCGTTCACGGTTGCAAACCTGCTTCCGAATGGAACACGAGTCGCAACAAACTCTGTTGTCATCCATTCACTGTCAGGGTTGACAAACATCCGACCGCCATCATGTGTTCGTATTGGGCCATTCCAGTCTTCAAATACGTCCGACAATGAGGCGCAGAATACGCGGGTTCTAATCCCCTGTTCACGGGCTTTTGCATTCCAGCGTACAGGGTTCCTCCAGTTCGCTTTTGACGTTACGACACGGGTTCCGTTGTCGCCCCAAGATGCGACGTGCCTGCGTTTGTCAAAGTCCTTCTCCGCGTAGCAATTTGCACACGCCGGGCTAACCTTCGTACATCCAATCCACGGATTAAATGTCGCATCAGTCCACGAGATCCCGCTATTCTCAGCCATCGCTTACTCCAGATCTGCCTTCTGCGTCAAAAACACCTTGTTGCACATTCTGCATACATGACTACGTTGATTCTTGGTCGGATTGGTAGCGCGAGTTGTCGTTTTGAAGGATTTACATTGAGGACAACGAGCCGTTGGAGAAAAGAACGCCAGTCTCTCCTCAACCACAACCATCTCAGATTCCACATAGAACTCCGTCTTGCAGTGATTGCACTGAAACGTGCCTGAGTTCTTGACGTCAAGGTTCTCGACATCCGCCGACCGATCATCAGGCCCGAACAGCCGCCTGCAGTTGTGCGATCCACAGCTAGGACAGCCGTCATCTTCGTCTACACCAGCCATCACGTGCCCCTTTGTGGCCTATACGATCAGCCGAACAGGTATCCTTCACCAGTTACTGAGAACTGTTCTTCAACCTCGTCCTCTGGCTGCAAGTGTTCCTGAATGAATTGCCACACATACCGAGCCAGATTTGCATACGATGACGCGTCCAAAAGGTGATTGTCATCTCTGTCGGCGATCCAGATTGATCGAGACTCACCGGCTTCTGGTGTAATCTCTTCATGTTCTGCCGTCAGATGCATGATCAGTTCCCGAACTTCCGCCGAACTGGCCTTCGCAAACGTAATCGCCAATTGCGATGCTGCATCCGCCCTCAGCCCATCATGCAACTTGGACTTCCAAGAAGATGCATCGCTGTGAACAACCCACGATCCATCCAGCCACTTCAGGTCAAACTCTTCGCCGATGTACTTGATTGAAGAAGATCGCTTTGCCGGCTTCCGATACTTTTCTTTGAGCAGGACACCGGCGCCGAACCCCTTCACCGGCAACCAGAAATCATCACCTCGGCAAATGTCCTCAATGATTTCCGGTTTCCACCCGCTGTCCATCAAAGTGAGTGACACTGGCAGAAACTCTTTCGAACCTTCAACCTGAAATCCGTGGCTGAACCGGTCTTGCAACTGCTTTCCAGCCTTTGTCAGAGCCTCTCTGAGCTCGATGTCTTGCAAGACCCGCTGAGATCCCCACGCGATGATCTTTGACGGCTTGCCCTCTGCGGTGGCAATCACCACCGAGTGCATCTGAGTCTTCCGGACGTCGACGCCGGCCCATACGTGCGTATAGCCCCGAGGAACAACGCCAAACTCTGTGCCTATTGCTCGAGTCAGAAGGACATTGCCGTCCAACGGATCAATCAGGAAATCAGACTTGTCACACGGGAACCCGTAAATCCCTTGCAACAGAGTAACCTTCATCTCAGATTTTCGTTTTGGATTCTGCTCATAATGGTGAGTCCACTCCTCGACCCCAATAGCCCCGGCATCGGCGAACATGTTGGTGGATGCCGTGAACCGATACGACAGCTTTCGTGTTGGCGGTATCTCCCCAATCACCTTTCCGCGATCCACCGTCTGCCCTTTGTGCAGAACAACGGCCTGCTGAAGCAACTGCCGACGTTTTGGTTCGTCAATCAGTACACCACAGTTCGGACATGAAAACCGCGTTTTCTCTCTCGCCTCTTCTTCCGTCCGAGCTTCCCTCCAGCCAATCAGGTGCTCTCGCTCTGGGGCAATATGCTCCTCGCAGGACTCGCACGGAAAATGCGGCATTGACTGCGTACCCTCGAGAAAGAACTTCCAGGCTATATTGTCCGCAGTAGTAACGGTCGATTCACCGAAGAACAGTTCACGCCCCATCTCAGACCGCGTTCGATTCTTCAGCTGGTCGATCTTCGCCCCCTCGTCGCTCCCTGCCGCTGCAGTGCCGAAGTCTTTCATCTCAGTCACGACGACAACTCGGCTTGTTGCCCCGGCTCGCTGGCTGTCCCCAGCCCCGCCACCCATTACCGTCAGAGACTGGCCGTTCTTCCAGGAAACCAACTTCGGAGTTCCGCCGGCCGAACCTTGCCCGGTATCCGGCAAGTGATACTTCAAATCTGAGGCCTTCAGAATCGGCAGAAAGTCTTTGTTCCACTTTCCCGCCCACATCGTATCCAGATTCGGAAGCCCGAAAATGATGTCCTCGCGCAGATTGAAGTTCACATGGAAAACGAACTGAACCAGACTCAGGCTCTTGCCCACCTGGTTCGGAGCAACCAGCATTGCACTCCGCCAATATGAGTCATCCAGAAGATTCAAAAACAACGCCGTAGCCGGCTGATCATTTCGACTATACGGTTGCCCCTTCTTCGGACCGGTCGGATATGTGAAATACTTCTCACACCAGTCAAGAATCGGTTCCTTCACCGTTGGTACGGCATAACTCCACAAACCCGAGAACATCTGCTCCAGATTGCCGAGATACAGTTCGTCGTTAATCGTCTCCAGTGACAACAGGTTGCTATTCGCCACGATCATGGCCGCCCCCGTTCTTGATCTGCTGAATCTCCCGCATCGTGGTCTCGATCGCCTTTTCCATTCCCGGGCCCACCGGGTGACCAGTCAGCCTCTGGACTGACTCGAGAACCTCGCGAACCCGACGCATGAACGTTCGCAGGATACGCTCGACGTCCCGGATTCTGACCAAGTCACCGAACTCCCGCTCATACTTCGCCTGAGCAGTCTTTAGGTTCAGCAACCGCAATTGCTCATCAACCACGCTATCCCTGGCCGCTTTCGTCGTTGGCTGTTCCGCCGCTCCGGCCGTCTCAGTCTTTACCCCCAGCACCTCACCCATCTTCGAATACATTTGCTCTTGAATAGGGCGAGGAGCCTTGTTTGACAGATACCAGATCATGCAGTCCCGGATGCACAACTCGTTCTGCTTATTCGATCGAGGGAACGAAGCGATATCTCGCCACGCCCTGAGCGCTGAGATTGACACCCCCATGATCGCCGCCAGCTTAGGCGCGGTCACATGCGTCAGTTCTTCAGACGCTTTGCCTTTCGATCTCCGCGACGTTCGTGCCACAGGTGCCCCTCGATACCGCAAATCCCAAATCGCACAGAATGCCCTCTGCGGGCATCCGGTAAACCACCGCAGCCCCCTTGGAATCGCAAAAATAACCTATACGAAATGCCCTTATATCACTTTGACCCCTATTTTCGACAGTCTAAAAAAATTCTTTACGCAAAAATATCGCGCGGTGCGGCGAC
>JAUKPQ010068144.1:0-23017 GCA_032273045.1 Chloridella minuta | reverse complement strand
GAACCTCTCCGGGACGAGGAACTACTTGAGGCCTCGGTGAACGGCCGAACGAACGGCCAGCCTCGGGCGGAGAAACACCCGCAGATCCCGCTTTGTGATGCTGGACCGATTCCGGCCTATGTTCCACCAGGTGTGCCGAACAATGTTGACGAACCGTTTCCGGAGGAGTGTCTAAAGATCCCGGGGTTTCTGGGTGAAGTCATTCAGCACAATCTGTCGACTGCGTTTTATCCGCTGCCGGAATTGGCCGTGGCTTCTGCCTTGGCTCTGTTGTCGTCGCTGACCGGGGGCAAGGTAGTCAACGACCGAGCGAGAACCAATCTATTCCTGATCGGGCTCGCGCCGTCGGGTGGTGGTAAAGATCACGGCCGGAAACTAAACCGCGACATCCTCCGGGCTGCTGGTGGTGATGCGATCGTCGGGCCGGAACGGATCGGCTCTCATGCCGGCATTATCTCCGCGATGGCCGAGCAGTGGAACACGCTTTTTCAGATCGATGAAATCCAGCATCTGGCAATGGCGATGCAGAATCGGTCGTCTCCACACCTGGTGCAGATCGCCAGCGTGCTGATGCAGATCTATTCATCGGCCGATTCTGTCTGGGTTGGCGATGCTTACGGAGACCGAAGCAAAGTCAAAAAACTGAACTATCCGCATTTGGTTTTGTACGGGACATCCGTCCCGGAGGGATTCTGGGAATCCCTGTCTGAAGACAACCTGAAAGGTGGGTTAATCGGTCGCTGTCTGGTGTTCGAGTCTCCGAAATACGTACCGTTTCAGAAGCCAAACAAGGCCGCGATCCCAGATGGAATCATCGAGCGGGCTCGGGCGTGGTTGAATCTCAAAACCCATGACGGCAACCTGGCTGAAATGGCTGGCGGATCCGCTCCGTTGGAGGTTCTCCGCACCGAGGAAGCGGAAACACGGCTGAATGAACATACCATCAAGATATCCGGCCGGCGAATGAACGAGGACCCAATCCCCGCAGCGATCTGGTCCCGCGCTGCCGAGAAGACCATCAAACTGGCTTTGCTGTTTTCCTGCTCTCGGTGGGATGGTGCAACAGTCCCGGTGATCCGGCTGGATGACGTGAACCTCGCAATACGGCTGAACAATTGGGTAACCCGGAAAATGCTCAGGCAGGCGGATCGTCATGTCGCGGGGAGCGAATTCGAGCAATCGGTGAATAAGGTCCGGACGCTGCTGCGGTCTCGGCCGGGGGAGGAGTGGCTGCTGTCGGAGATCACTCGACAGACGCGATGGCTCCGTCAAAAGGATCGAAACGAAATTCTGCTGACTCTGGTGATGACCGGCTCGGTGCTGCAGGGCGAGAAGCCATCAGGCGGGCGAACTGCCACAACTTTTTTGGCCGTTGATTGAAAGGTGGTACACTCAATGAGTAAGGCTTCGGAATTGCTTCTGGCGACCGGCAATATTTGGCGAGTCGACTGTTGGCATGATGGTAATCGACGCAAGATTGTGCAGACGCTCTATGTCCGTGCCATTGATGTGTTGAGAGCGGAAGCGATCGGACGCACGGAATCGGGCCGGAGGTGCGTCGATGCGAGGCCGTGGAATCCAAAGACGGATCGAAAAGTGTTCGGATACATTCAGGAGGTGTCCAGTGTCGGTAACTAAGCCAGCGGCCGGACAGGTTTGGGAAGGTAAGTCAAAACGAGGATGCCCGGTCAGCCGGCGGCGAATCGTGGCAGTGCTTCCAACGGGTGTTCAATGGGAGCCAGTTGGCTGGGGATCTCCGAACGCGAAGCCCGTTGTGAATATGACGACGTGGACTTCGTGGGCCTATCGTTTGGTCAAAGAGTAACAGCGGAACTTGTATGCTCTGTTGGTGGTAAACGTGAAAAACATTGGAGTTATTGATATGGCGACACAGCCGAGACAGTTAGGCGATATCGTTCCTCATGGCTATTCACTGACGCTGGACTGCATGAATCAGCCGAGGAAATGGGACGTGCCGGGCATGATTGCCGACATGGCGGAACATCTGCGAGTCGGAAACGACGTTTCACCAGGGCAACTGCTTGCGGCATTGGATTGGATGACGTCTCGACTCAGGGAAGCAAGGCCGCTTCTTGTTGCTGCGGACTCGGAACTTTCTGCGGTGGCTCATGGAAGGCCGGTCGACAAGGAAGAATCGAAGCGAATTAGCGGTGATGCACGAAAACTTTGTGATGCACTGAAAGGGTACTAATGCGAGACGGGTTCAAAAATCACGACAAGTGGAAACTAGCCAGCCCAGAGGATGAAGCTGACGAACGTGAGCAGCAGAGACTGCGGGCCGAACGTGATGAGGATCGTGCCGACGAAATGCGGGACCGCGAAAGGGATGAGCGAGAAGAACGGCGACAAGAGGCGGATATGGAAATGAAGATGATGCACGGGGGTGAATAGTGGAAAAGCCAACAAGAACATATTCGCACGGTGATTTGCGGGTCGAGTGGCGACCAGAACTCTGCACACACTGCGAGAGTTGCCATGTGTCACTTCCGGAGGTTTTTGCACCATCCAGAAGGCCGTGGGTTGACCTGTTGAAAGGCGATGCGGAAGAGATCAGGCGGGTTGTATCTGAGTGTCCAAGTGGTGCTTTGAAGGCAGTGTGATCAACAGCGGTATTCCGTTCCGGTTTCAGGAGCTTGAAGGTGTCCAGGACAGCAAAAGACCGCGACAAGACATTTAGCATTCGCAAGGGGATACCGTCCGCGTTCAAATCGATGCGGAAGCGAATTCGCAGGAGAAAAGCGAAGCAAGCCCTGATTGATGGAAAAGAGATTCCTCGGTTCCGAACGTCGGATCACTGGGAATACTGGTAGGAGTAACAGCGGTGTCGATGTCCGCGTTTACTTTTGGAAGCAGCACTCAGGGACTGGCCTGCGCAAAGTCGGCCCAAGGAAATGCCCGCAAAGATGACACCTTTGCGGGGGCTGGTTTCCTGAGTGTGTTTTGAGCATCGGTCTTGTAGTTCGATAGTCATGGTGGGTGGTGCGATGGAATCAGACAAAAAGCTCGTCGCTCGGATGAAGGCAAAGTACGTCCGAGTCAAGAAGATGGGCGACAAGTGGAACACCTACCTGCAGATTGATCACCAGGGGTTTTCAGTGGTCGAACAGACGACAAAAAAACGGGCTGAGTTTTTTGGAAAGATGCTGGCGATTGCACTGGCGAGAGTTTCGCCGAAGTGAGATCGGATCTGCACTCCGATGTTGGTCCTGAGAAAACGAAAGTCACAATGAGTCGCCCGCTTTTCATTCCGCTGAAGTCAGAGTTTTATGACGCATTCGTCGACGGATCAAAAACAGTCGAGTATCGCCGGTACGGTCGCGGCTGGAATGAGACGACGTGCGGCATAGGCCGAGCGGTTGTTTTGTCGAAGGGGTACGGCAAGCAGAATCGCCGGACTGGTCGAGTGATCGGCTTTGAAGTGAAGGTGATGGATTCGCCAGACTGGTTGGCGTGCTACGGTGAGCCAGGGCAGGCGGCTTGTATTGAGATCGAATTGACTAGAGGTTGAGCGTTCCGCTGTTGGAGGTGAAAAGATGAAATCTAATGCGTGGAATTTTGTTGCTGGTGCAAGCAATGGTGCAGCACTCGTATGGCTTGGGGGCTTTGATTTTAATCGAAGATGTCCAGAACTCACGATGGCTTTGGCGTTCTCGGCGGCGTGTGGTTTTGTGGCTATCGTTTGGATGAGTAAATCCGGGCCATGAGCATCGGAATCGTGTTCCTCTAGGCGCTGTGTGGGAGATTGAAGTGCAGCAGTTTGCTGACGGGTTTATGTTCACGGCTGGCGGAATTGCGGCGTTCCTGATTGTGTTCGCAGTGGCTGCATTCTGTGAACTGGTTTCCAAACTGGTCCGGGAGTCTGGCAGGACGGAAATCCGGAATGCGATCGTGGATAATGCAGAAGCGTTGTGTGCCCTGTCAGCACGCATGAATCAAGCACGGTCAGAAATAGCATCAACGGCTATAGTCGATGAGCCTGATTGTGAAGAGTGTGGCCGTCGCGGTGGGTACTGGGATGATGAGTCGATAGATCAGTGGTATCCCTGCCCAAAATGTAACCCGTGACGATCGGATCGTGTTTCTCTTTTGGGGTTGGTGAGTTATGGAATGGCGAGTTGAAACTGAGATCAGTGAGCATCGCACCCTTGAGGTTCGCGTGCGTGCAATCGTAAACGGTCAGATTATTGGACCGTCAGTGAGATGTGCTCCAGAGGTGTTTGAGCCGTTCAGGCACGAGCTACAAGACCTCATTCGAAACGTTAGCGATCGAGCGTATGCCAAAGGACAGCATGACGCGAAGATGGCGATTCGTGTCGCGATTGGGGCGTTAGGCTGAAGATCGGATCGTGGTTCCTCTGGTTGTGTTGTTGGGGAGAAATCAGAATGCAGATTGTGTTCAAGTTGCACGTCCACGAGGGAATCGGAACGGGCGGCAGAGATCGGGTTTTTAGTCGCGTGGTTGAAATGCCTTACGTTCCGCCAGTCGGTATGGAAGTCATTGAGGGCGAGTGGTCCGCGATCGTCGAGGCTTTGGTGTTTGCCGATGGTGAAACCTTCGCGTTTGTTGAGCCTGACAAAAGCCGCAACAGATACAGGACGCCAGAAGAAATGAAAGCACTGGCTGCGGAGTACGTGGCGGAAGGTTGGCAGGCATCTGACCGCGTTTTGGGCGTGTAATCAACAGCGGTCTGGTACACCTCTAGTCTTTTGAAGGGTGGAAACGTGGACGCAATCATCACACTGCGAAAGCAGGAAACATGCCAGGTCATCATCAGGAATGTCCCTGACGATCATCGGAGGCCGCTGTCTGAGTGGCTGGAACTGGCGATGTCTGCGCGAGGCAAGGACTGGGAAGAGGATGACATTGAGGTCGATAGTTTCGAGTTGGTAGAGCCGGCGTCCGATGGACTGGCCGAAATTGAGTTCAAGCCAGTAAAAACAAACGCGGAATAACTGTTCTCTGTTCCTATGAATTGAGGAAAACATGGCTGAATTGATCATTACCGATGAGGAGAGAGCCTCAGCGACATACCTGGAATGGGATGACGCTTCAATCGGTCGAGGTGTCAAAAAGATCGCTTTGAAAATCGGCGACATCGAAGGGAAACACTCGATCTCATTTTGTGCTGGTGCAGTGTCGCTGATAACCAAGGCTGTCGACGCTGGCGCAGAAAAGTCTGAGTTTACAGTTGAGGGGTTGGTCGACGATGGCCAGCCTTTGGGTGACTGGAAAGTGACAGTCGAACGAATAGGCTGAAGCAGCGGATAACCATACCGCGTTTGAAATAACATAATCAAAGGAACCAAGGATGGTTGCTATATCACAGACGGGATCAGTCAGAGACTTCCCGGCATACTTACACTTCACGCCACGACCAGACCAGCCGGAACGATTCGACGAGCAGACTGCGTTCTATGAGAGTAAGGGGGACGGTGTAGGGTGGTTAATTGGCGGCAACGGCGCTGGATGTTTAGCTGCTGAGCAAACCATTTACGACCCTGTTGAAGGGCGTGACAGAGTTGTTTGCGAGATCCATTCTGGTTTTCATGTAATCGCACGGAATGCCAATGGAAACACGGTTGTCGCCAAGGCAGAGCAACCACGCATTTACGGCACTGAAGACTTGTACGAAATCACCCTTTCTAATGGGCAGATGTTTCGTGCAACACTTGGGCATCGTCTTCTGACTGCTCAAGGCTGGCGAGAAATTGGCAACATACTCAAGTCTGATTCGCACGCCGAGAAAACATTAGCCAGTATCCCCGGAACGCATGAAATACACATTGAGTCTGCCACATTTCTGCGTCGAGATGTGTACTGGGACTTCCACGTCCCTGAGTACGAAAATTACTGGATGGCTGGAGTATGGAACCACAACACTACGACAACGCTTCTGGCTAAGGTCGCTCGATTCATTTACGAGACGCCACCGCCAAGGCCGGATACTCCGTTTTGGGTTATTGCCAAGTCTTACGATCAGGTGACGAAAACATGCTGGAAAGAGAAACTGTACGGGCAGGGGCATATACTCGACAAGGATGTCGACTGGCCGCGAGTCGGCTGGTACAAGTCAAAGCAGAGACTGCCCTATTCAATCCCTCTAAAGCCCGACGCAAAGGGCAATAACTGGATGCTTGAGTTCAGGTCGTATGAGCAGGGCATCGGAGCTATGATGGCTCAGGCGATCGGCGGTTTTGCCTTTGTCGAGCAATTCCCGTGGGGTGTGTTCGAGGAAGTCTTGCGAGGTTGCCGAGAGTACAACTTCCCCGGCAGTAAGCTGGTTGAATACACGCCAGTAGACCCTGACCTATCAATCGACATCGAAGAGATGATAGAGAACGGGTACGAGCCTGAGACTGGCAGACAGCCCGGCCTGAGATACCTGCCAAAGAACTGGAAGATTTACCACGCGAACACCATGTGTGCGATGGAAGCTGGTCACGTTGATGCGAAGTGGTTCGAGGAATTCTTTGGCATGGTTCCGGAAGACATGCGAGACGTGCGAATGCTTGGCATGTTTGCATCGTTTGAGGGTGTCATCTATAAGGAATTCAATACCGCAACGCACTGCATGGGAGATGAAATCTGGTCACGACTTAAAGGCTGCACGCACTTCCGTGGTATTGACTGGGGAGCAGGGCCGGAAAACGACTTCACCTGCACATGGGCCGCACGCAACGGGTTAGGTCAGTGGTTCATCTACGACGAGTATTGCAGTAACGATCAGACGAAAACCACCGTCGACCACCTGAGCCAAGTCTATGAGCAATGGGAATGGCCGGACACGTCTGCTTATGGACCGTCGTTCTGTGACCCGTCTTCCCCTGACAACATCCGCATTGCCAATAAGCTGAGCGTCTACAATCCAGCCGTGGAGAATCTTCACATGATGCGAGGAAAGAACTCCGTCATTGAAGGGATCGAGCACGTTCAGTATCTGCTAAAGCCACAGATTCCAGTCCCGATGGTGGATGAAAAGGGAATGCCGATCATCGACCCGGAAACCGGCAAGGTAAAGATTCGAATGGAGCCAAAGCTATTCATCCACCGTTACAACTGCCCTAAACTTGTCCAGCAAATGAAGACCTACCGATGGATGCGTGGGGCAGATCCGAAAGCAAAGGCTGGACGCAATCCAAAAGACGCCCCGAGAAGCCCACTCAAGAAGAACGATCACCAAGTCGATGGAATGAGGTATGCCCTGTTTTCTGCTGACTCGATGCTGAACTCAACAATTTCTTCCGCAAAATCTCATTCCGAGATTACTGCCCAGACATCAGGCGAGTATCTTCCCGAGCGTGGCTTGCGTGGATTCACGACGCAGCACAAGAGCAATCGAAAAGGAGGCAGGTAGATGGACCAATACGCGGCGTACATGCTGTGCGGTGTTTCTCTAGTATCCATCGCGGGGTTGGTGGTTCAGTATTTCAAGCGTGTCGCTGAGATTGACGTGCTTCAGTGGCAACTGAAAACCGCTAAGTCAGACCGTGATTGGTTTGAAGAACGATGCGTGCGGTGGCAACAGGATTACCATTCACTAACGGAAGAAATGTCGGCGCTGAAATCAGCGCCGAACTTGGAAAAGAAGTTGGCGAGCGAACTGACGACACTTCGGGGAAGTAAGTCAGCACTGCACGATGATAAAATTGCACTCACAAAACGCATCGCTGTTCTTACTGCCGACAACAACCTGAAGTCTCACGAAATCATCGACCTGAAAAAGAAGGCCACCCTGAAGTCAGAATCCAAACTAACGGAAGCAATGTCGGGCCTATGCCGCTTCATCGCTGCTAATCAGTGGATGCTGGAAAAGAACAAAGACCTGCGAGATAGCCTTGAGAGCGTGCTTGATGTGTCTCAGTCGGTCGAATCCTTTAGAACGGACTTTTAACCATGAATATGAACTGGACCGCTGCCCCGATTCTGGCACAACGCGGGTATGGGATACACAGCATTGAAGCGACCTATGACGACATGAATTCTGCGACCGTCTACACAGTTCACGAAGCAACTGGTAAAATAGGTGTATTCAGTATTCCGACAAAAGAACTTGCACCCGTCGCGGAGAAGGGGGAGGCTGCAATTCTGGAATTCCTGAAGCCGTACTTTGCAGCCGTGGAGTTCACTGATGGCCAATCCGCTGTTCCCCAACTTCAACCAGAACTCTCAGGAGAACCGGCAGACGAAGACCAGCCTGGAGGAAATCCGGAAGCTATCTACGCGGACGGAGCCACAGAACCGAGTCCGGTTGATGCACCTGATTCACAGCCTGAGACAGCGGTTGAGGGGCAAGAATCAGACGCTTGACCGGACACTCAGCCAGTTAGCGAACGACGCACAGAAGAACGTCATTCAGGTTCACCAAGGGGCACGGCAGAAGGTTAAGGATGTTCTGGAACTGTTGACAGGTTCCGGAAGTTCTTCCACTGCTCGTGCCCGTTCTGCTTTGGTAAGCACGATTAACGCTGGACTGAAGAACCTTGGCGGCGACGTTGAGAAAGCCGTCAACCTGATCGAGCAGTTAACGCCTCAGTTGTTCGGTGGCGAGACGAAGACGCCGGAACAGGCTGGTGGAACGCGGGTTGACACTCAGCCTGAGCAACGGAGGATTCTCCCGTCTGAACCTGCTACGTGGCAGGGAATGCGGCTGATTGATGGAAACCGGGTTGAGATCAGAACGCCGTCTTTTCGCGGTCGGTATTTCATGGATGATCCTGCCATCACAGGCAAGATGGTCCCGGTAACATCCAGTAACGTGCATAGCATCGGGTTTCAGATGAACCTGAAGAATCCCCTGACATCAACGCTGTTCGTGAAATATCTCCAGAAGTACGGCAACGGCGGTCAGTTGGGATCAGGCCCGACATATGGTTACAAGAACGTCCATCCTCGACTATTTCAGGAGTTTCTGGCCGCTAACTCCAAGGGTGGATTCGTTTGGGATCGACTTCGCGTTCGTGGCACAGTCGCCGGAAGTCAGTACGAATACTACCTCGATTCAGTTTCCCGTGGCTACGTCCCGCGTCGTGCCGTCATCGTGAACGGGATTCAGATCCTGAAGCGACGGAAGCGGACTGAAGCAAAGTCAGGCCGGACAGTGGTTTCGCAGTTGCAAGAGAAGGTTATTGGTCCGTATCGTCCACGTAACGGAGCAGGGCCGAATCGCGGCAATCCTGACCGTGGATCACAGAGACCGAATCGAGGCAGGTAATGCAGATCGTGCAGCACAGCCATCCTTGGCACACAGAATGTAAATGCTTCGAGACTGGCATCGTCGCGGCTGGAGATCCGATTCCTGATAAATGTGCGATCTGGCTTGAGGGAGACGACGGAGATACTGTCGTGTTTCGCAGGGTGGCAAAGAATCTCGATTGTTCATGCAGCCGATGCAAACTGACGATGGAGCAACATGTGTACTTCGACAAGATCGAGGGCAGGTAATGGCGACCGGACCTAAAGGCGAAAAGCATCTGTGCGGATCGTGTCAGAAATGGCACGCCCCACATCGCCCAGATAACTGCACGCAAATCCCGATATGCCCGGAGTGCTGGAAGCTAGCCAACGTCAATACGCGGATCTTCGCCCTGTCCCTCGCAAAGGTTTCCAGCGGCATGGGGTCACTCGATAACACTGTCGTCGAGATGATGGATGCGGTGGTCGCGGCTCTGGCGGCACAAAAGAAATCAGGTAACAACTTTTCGGAGAATTGAAATGACGCCACTGAAAACTGAAGGCACAAGAAACAAGTTGCCGCTATGGATGCAGCAGCGGATATCAAGAATGATAAGTACGGGAGAGATTGACAACGATAATTGGCGTGGCCGAGTATCAAATTACAGGGCGTCGATACTTTTCTTTTCATTCATCAACAAAAATGCAGAGTCAAGCGGATCTTTCTTTGACCATTGGGGCAGATCGTCTGATGTTTTTTATTGTGAGCCATACGGTGAAATTTCCGACTTCGTGAATGTGGTTCAGACTGTCTCCTACTACCTTGATTGCAAATGGAGAATTGCAGAGTCGACATGGAATCCTCCACTAACAATACGAATCGAATTCTACCCTTGATCAAAAGGCAGGCGTGATAGCTTGCCTTTTTTGTTGCCATGCTTGTAATTGCTGTTCAGCCTGATTGACATATTGCCCACTATACTGGACAATTTGGAAACTGCTCGAAGGATTGAGCATTTTCAGGTCAAGGCAGGACGCTATGAACCTAAAACCCAAGGATGGGGAAACCCAACCGGATTTTGCTATCCGGTTTCACGACACAATGCTGTCGGAAATCCAAGACACTGATGAACGGAATCAGAAGTGTTTTGAGATTTGGGCTGACCACACCGGCGAAAAAGAAGTAGACGAAGCCCGTCGATACCATAAGGCATCCGACTTCAAGGAACTACGCAACGCCTGTGTGTTCAAGGAGCATGAGATTCCTAGCCAGAAGCTAGGTAACGGGAAGTTCCGCAAGGGTGTTAAGTACGACAAGTACGCTCTGGCCAGCATGGTTAATAACATGAACGGCCAACTACTCGAAGTCGGCAAGTGCTGCCCTCTGACGCTGGGGCATACCAGCGAAGACGCATCAGCACCGCAGCCGGAAGTTATCGGATTCACGGGGGCATATCGTCTCGGGATGGCCGGGAAGACTAACCCAAAGTTTGCCATCTTCACCGACGAATATCATCGCAAGGACAAGGAAAACGTCTTCCGCTACAGCGTAGGCCGCAGCGTTGAAGTGCTTCCATTACCTGACGTACATCAGAGAACAATCTACCCGATCGCGGTCCTGAGTGCAGAAGAACCAAGGCTGGATTTGCCGCCTGTTCGCTACTGCAACCGCATCGACGCATCAGGAAACATCATTGAAGTGGAGCGTTACCAGATGGGACTACCGGGCGGAAACGCGACGTTCATGCCAAGTACAAACATGAAACCCGACAAGTACGGCGACAGTTCTCCTGAACAGGAGCTACCGCAGGGTGTCGTGAAGTCTGTTTGCGAGGCTATCTTTGCATCGGAACCATTCCAGTATTTGATAGCGAAGATGCAGGAAGACGGAAAATCAGGAGCCGTCACGCCGATGATTCATCAGCCGCCACAAATGGCTGATATGCCTGCTGAAGATCCTGAACAGCAACCGGGAGCACAACCGGGGATGCCGGGACAACCCCAGCCGGGAGGAATGCCCGATGCTGGTTCTAATATGGGTGCAGACGCACCAATGAAACCGCCTCAGCAGGACGCTGGCGGTGATCTAAATCAACCGCCATTCGCAAAGGAAAAGAAACCAATGGCAGACAATGACAAGTATTCGGCTGAGGCAGGATTCAAGGCTCTTGAAGCCCGCATCGAAGCACTGGAAGCAGAGAAGAACTCACTCAAGGCCAAGCTGATCGGCTCAGAGCGATACAGCAAGCTGTCAAGCCTGAAGGCTGATGGTTACGAGTTCGATCTGAACAAGGAACTGGGTCGCGTATCTACCCAGTCAGATGAGCAGTTTGCGGACCATGTCGAAACCATCCGAGAACATTACCGCAAGTCTCCGGCGTCAGTCGCTGACTTCTCCGGTATCGCTGGAGTTGGCCGACGAGCAGACGCCCCGGAAGACGGTGACAGCATCGACCAGCTTTCCGCGTCAGACGTGGAAGACGTGAAGCGATATGCCGCCAAGAACCACATGAGCTACGTCGAAGCCCGCAACGCATACGCCGTTGAGAAGAAGACACGCGGGACCGTCGCAGGCTAATCCAGACTTCGGCGCTGAAATCAGCGCCGACTCTTTCAAACATCGAAACACTGTGAAAGGATTCACAAATGAGTTTTCAGGCATCGGGCAATATTCGCCCATCCCGCTTTGTTAAGCGATCTGGAGCCAACACTGTAGCGGAAGCCGGTGCGGGCGAAGTCATGATCGGCATCAGTGCCGAAGGCAGTAATTATCCACCAATTCCCGGACAAACTGAGTATGCAGCCGCTTCCGGCGATCCATGCTCAATCATCTTCATGGGCGACGGTCAGCAGGAAGATCGTCCTGTTCTGCTTGTCCTCGGTTCTGGCGGGGCCACTCAGGGAGGACTGTTGAAGTCTGACTCCGCTGGTGCAGGCGTTGCTGTCGCAAGCAACAACGACGTTTACGGGGCACTTGCCCTTGAGTCCGGATCTGCTGGTGAAGCAATCCGAGTTCGCCCACTCTTCGGTTACTACGGAGCATAATCTGCCCTGATGGGTAGGTTCTTTTGAAACAACTTGTGAAAGGATTCACAAATGACAGCAGTTCTTCCAGGTGGTAATTCCACCTTCGTCCCAAGTCACGAGGCTTCGGGATCTCTGGTTATCGACTACGCCCGCAACATCAAGAAGTTTGCGGTCAACCAGTACACTCAGGTAAAGAAGGTCGATAAGTCGATCTTCTATTACATGAAGATGAACTTCGACGAGAACGGTCGCATCATCGACTCCAGCAACTTGGATAACGAATGGCAGGACGGTGAAGCGGCTCCCGGTGGCCGAACTAACGGCAAGGAATTCGAATACCTTGCTGGCACGACTCGCCGCTACGTCTACCCATTCACCTTGGGTGACAAGGCAGTCGCACAGGCAACTTGGGACATCGTGGCATCACACGCGGCTGCCCAGGCTCAGCGAGCTATGACGGCACGCACAATGTTGGCCCTGAAGTCTGTTCTGACGACTGGAAACCACCTTTCCAGCCACGTCATCGACATCTCTGCGGTGTCAGGTAATACTGGCACATGGGCCGCATCCACAAGCAATCGTCAGGACATCAAGCGGTCACTGAACTCTGCCCGTGACACGATGATTCAGGACAGCCTTGGAGCGATTGACGCTGACGACCTGAACTTGGTCATCAATCCAACCTTGGCTCGACAGCTTGCAGAGTGTCAGGAGATCGTTGAGTACATCAAGGGTTCACCTGATGCACTGGCACAGATCAAGGGCGAATTGTCCGGTGGCAACCAGAACGCAATGTTCGGCCTGCCACAGAAATTGTACGGTGTGAACCTGATCGTCGAAAAGACGGTTCGCGTCACCAGCAAGAAGCGAGCAACGTCAGCCAAAAGCTACGTTCTTCCGACTGCTACTCCGTTCATGACTGTTCGCCCCGGTTCACTGGAAGCTCCTTTCGGTGGCCCGAACTTCAGTGCAATCACCGGCTTCATGTATGAAGAGATGAGCACTGAGACGAAGAAGGACAAGGACAATCGCCGCACCTCTGGTCGCGTAGTTGAAGACTACGTGTACATCCTGACGAGTCAGGAAGGTGCCGTTATGTTCCAGAACGCAGTCTGATTCATCATGGCTTCGGCCATGTTTCCAGTGGTCAGCAGGACGCCTCCCCTGCTGGCCACTGCTTTGAATAAGCGACTCTCTATCGAAACCAGAAGGGCGGTGATCCTTGTCTCATGAGTCTATGAACAAGCCATCTCATTCGACCAGTCTGGGGACTTCCTAATGGCCGCAACCTACGTCACTGCTGCTGACTTGATCCTGTTCTTCGATGAACGGGACATCCAGCAACTTGTCATCGACGATTCATCAGACAGTACGACTGTCGATGTAACCGACAATGCACGGGTCGATAGAGCACTGTCAGCAGCGGAAGGCGAAGTCATTGCGGCTCTTAGGAAGGGCGGTCGATATGAAGCCGAGCAATTGGCAGCACTCGCCGGGACTGATCTCGACTACCTGAAACGAATCATCTGCGAGATCGCGATGGTTCACCTGTTTCGAAGGCGAGTCACAGTCAATCCGGACGTTTTGAAATTCTACGAAGACATACGCAAGGGCCACATTAAGGACTTGCAAGACGGAAACTCTGTAATCACGGGAGATGAGCCAGCGGCGGCTGAAGCCGGGGCAATCTCGAACGAAGGTCCAACGCTGGTTGAGTGGGACGGCCTCAATCTTTGGCGAGAACGGACCGGATACTTTCCAGCCAGAAAATACCCATAAGGAACTGCCGACATGACTGGTCAATTTTGCCCATACGTTTCTGGCCCGGTGTTGGTGAAAGTCAACCTGCGGGACACAAACGGTTTTGTAAGTCTTGGCTACACCACGGAAGGCGTTTCTGTTGAAGAGACAGTCTTCACGAATCCGATCCACTCTGACCAGTACGGCGGGACGGCAGGCCCGGCTGTTGATCGTCAGTTCATGGGCAAGTCTGTCAAGCTGAGCCTGTCAATTGTTGAACCAGCGATGGCGGTAGCTAAGAAACTACGCGAAAGCCAGGCATCAACGAACTGGTCAACCGGAGCGGCTGGAACGCTTACGAATATCGGCGGTCTTGTTAGCTGCGGCAAGCGTGCGTTTCAGGTTCTGCTTATTGGTGCAGCCGATACTGCAGCGATTGCTGCTGACGCTGGAGCCGCTGTCTTGGCTGACAATCTCAACCTGCCGAACTGCTGGTATGCCGGGCCGATCAGATTCAACCTGGCATCCAAGAACACAACGATCGACTTTGATATCGAAGCGTTGCCGTTCACAACTGACACAACTCAGTCCGGAGACGGCAAGACGTATCTCTGGATGCAGAACGCTCACGTTGTCACAAACTTCGCCACTTATGCTGGCACGACTCAATCTGTTGAAACCTAATGCTGAACCTATTCAAACGCTGGTTGTTTAACCGCAGCCGATACGTGTTCAAATTCTGGAATGGCCATCGGACGGCAGTTGCTGATCCGATGGTTATCTGGAGAGCACTGCAATCTAACGAAGACTTCCGGGAAGATGACTTCAAGCTGATGAAGCGTGAGGAACTCCGGGATAAGATCATCGGCAAGGTTGCGTGCATTACACGCGAAGTGTTTGAATTAAAGCCGGTTCACGAGGGTGGCCTGACAGAGCTTGAGTGCCTCGATTTACTGAAGGCGTTCATGCTGTACTCCGGGTTTCAAAAAAAAAGTGGCGAACAGATGCAGACATCGCAGCCACTTACGGAATCGGAGTTGTCGGACGACTCGACAGCAGAACCGAGCACGAGCGACGATTCGGCCTCTACCTGAATCTCGAACGTGTTCAAGCGTGGGATTCGATGGCGATTGCACAGGGTATTGGGTTAGCCCTCGGATCGGCCAGCAAAGAGTATTTCGAACAGCTTTACGAGAATCAGGCGACGGTAGCTAAGGCCGTCACCGCAGCGAAGCGAAAGGGCAAGTGACATGGCAAGACGACCATTGACAGACCCAATCGCAGACGCCATTAGCGGGCTAAGCCAAGCGGTAACGTCAGGTGGCGACAACCAGCAATGGCAGCAGAACGTCACGCAGACGACCGAGCAGTTCACCGGCGTTATTGCAGACGCTGTCGTTGAGCGGATCACGCCGACGATCACAAACGCCACACGCAGAACTTCATCCAGTTCACGGTCACGCGGCGATACTGCCAGCGAAGCTCAAGCGGCAAGTAATATTTCCGGCAATGTTCTTCCGGGGCATACGTTTCAGCCGTCCGTGAATATGGACGACATCCCGGACCTGAATAATCCGCCGCGTTTCACCAACGCAACGCCGTCGATATGGGATGACCCCGGTCTAGATACTGTCCCCAGAGAAAATACACAACGTGCTCCAGATAGCAATCAGGCCACTCAATCCCGCCACGCAGAAGAAGCACGCAGGATCGTTGAGGATATCGCGAACACCGCGACCGCAACTGCTGCTGCCAACGGCAATATTCCGCCGACACCTCCGGGAAACGGTCCACCCGATCCTCCCGAACCACCTGACGATGACGACAATAATATTCAGCGGATGCTGCTGGAGTATCTACGCAGACTGCTAGGCATAGACTTCGGTGATCTGGCAAACATCATGTCACGCCTGACAATGAATGCCACAAACATCATCGGCGGCAATAACAGCATGAACGTCCCGAACGGCCCAGCCGGTCACGCTGCGAACCTGATGGATACGATTGCCGACTACTTCAACGTCCCACGAGAGACGGAAGCAGCCACGATCGAAGCACAGGAACACCTGAGACGATCCATCGAGCGATTAACCGAAGCGACTGACGGGGCATCTGGAACCAATCCAGCACAACCGCAGGGACGATTCGCACGCATCCGGTCATTCTTTTCACGCGGCAGAGGCAGACGCGGTGGAATGGCCACTGCTACACGGATTGCGGCACGACTCAGGCCGGTCTTGAATGGGATCACAAACATGGTCCCCTCTCGATGGAGAACGACCGCAGCGAGATTCGGCACGAACGCGATGGCCGGTCTAGCCCAGCGTTTTGGAATCCCGGCAGCAACCGCCGCAAGATTTGGAGCAGTCGCTGGCCCTGCGTTAGCCATCGGCATCGTTGCGAAAGCTATTCCGATCATCGGAACAGCCGCCATGATGTTCACGAAGGCCATTACGTCCACAATCTCATCGCTCCACAAGTTCTCGTCAGCAGCACTGCACACGACGCTTGCACTTGCCGAATACAATGTCGGACTTTCCCACGCTAACGCCATGCTCGAATATGGCCGGACGATGCGGAAGTTTGAACTTGCCGCACGCAATGAGGGATTCGGAGCATTCCACGTTGGCCAAAGAAACAGGCTGGAAAATGCAATAGCCCCGTGGCAGACGATGGGAACGAACGCATCGAGTATTCTGGGCGGTGCAATTGACTTCGCAATGGCACAAATTGTTGAACAACTCAACACTATCATCGGATATTCGATGAAGGTTCACGCCTCACTGCTTATGATGATTCCAGGCGATCAGGGTGAAGCTGGAATATTAAATGCGGCAGATAAATTCTTGAACCCCGGACAGGGCAACGCACAACCTTGGCAGGAGTTCAATCAGCAGTTCGGCATGAATGCTCCAGATGCAATCGACATAGCTCGCAGGTTACAGAATCGACCGCGACAGCCGGTAAATCCTAACGGGGCAGGGCGATGACAACTCAAACGATCCTGCAATATAACGGCGTTCGTCTTCAGAACTGCCAGACATTGAGTTTTATCGAGACGCCAGAACTTGATGACGCTCGCAATTACAAGTTCACCAAGACGAAGCTCAAGGTGGTCGGCTACTTCACGCTCGACGATCATGCAACACTTGGCATCAAACCTCAATTCTCTGAATACCCAGGCAACGGTCGGAATAAAGGTTCGTCTCAGCAGTTTTCGGCACTCCGGCAGTTCCTTGAGATGCCACGACGCAGACTGATCTACTCAACACTCTGCACCGGATCTGTTCAGAATCAGATTCAACTTGGAGTAAACGCCCCGTTCCTTGACCCGGCAATTGGCACCCCTCTCTTTGTTATTGAGCCTGCCAAATCTGATCTGGTCGATAATGTCGATGCTGTCGTTGAGATGAACACAAGAAACGATGTTCATGGTGGTCCGTATCCTGTCGAAGTAAACGTCACGCACGTAGCGAACAACCACGTCTGGAAAGTGGAGTTCTCTGTCGAGTTTGCGACGATTCCTCAGTGTATCAATAATAGCTATGTGGTTGATGGTGACTCAATCAACCCAAATTCACCATTGGATTCACAGTCTGTTCTCACAGAAGATATAGACTTCACCAATACGCAACGCCAGTTTGGAGTTCTCGGGCATCGGTGGTCTTGCATCGACAGAATTAACGATAACGGATACACGACGCGAACCTATACTGGGAGCGTTTCACTTGCTAACCCAAACTGGAACCCTAACGACTTCAGGGCAATCACCGTCCCGCCAATCGTTCCGGGGATGATGCGTAAGGCAATTGAGTATGTGGCGTCAGAAGACAACCTGACACTGCGATACAGCGTTACAGACGAAGAGGTAACAGTCACTGCCCCTGACCCCGCTAGAAACATTCACATCTCGCACAATGAGTCTGCTCTGGAATTTGGGTCCAAGGTGCACTTTACCGTCCGAGTGACAATGTCGGGTGACAGGAATTGCCGACTGTACGACCTGATGCAGTTAGGTCACGCAATCGTTGAGCAGCGGCTCTATCTCGATCAGGCGTTAGTGAAAAACACACTGGCAGCGTGTCTAATCAGGCGATGGGATTACACATCCGAGCAGGGGACAGACCAGAATCACTCAATGACCTTGGTTGTATCCGGGGAACGGCACGCAATCGACCAAGCGAATCCAAACGCCCTCAACAGGGCACAAACGATGTCACGCAGTCTCTGCTGGCGTCCAGTTCGAAGCAATGTTGCCGCATTACTATCGACCTACAATAACGTCCTATCTCGTGGGAATCGACTCGGAGAACAGCCCGACACAGAGGGCGGGATTCCGGCTATCAGTATCCTGCACACATTTCTGACGACTCCCTGCACGACGACGTTCGGGGCATCAGGTGCAGTATCAACCAGTGAGGAAGTAACACAGCGAATTCGACGGATTGACGACTTGGAAGAGTCACAGCCGGACTACGACACAGAATCAATGTATGAGGCTTACCCAGCCGCCGTCACGGTTGAGATTAACGATAACGTAGCAAACGGCCCTGTTCTGGCAACGTACAGCACTCAGCACACTACGTTCTTTTACAGCCACTACAATATCACAACCAGTTACGGACTTCAGACGCTGAATATCCCGTTGCCGGTTGCTCAGACCTACGGCTACAACATCAAGTCGAATGTTCTAGTGTCCATCGGGCCGAGACAACCGACACGAAAAATACGAATTGAGGCGGAACGGGTAGGTAGTCCACCGAGACTTCCGGAACCTGTCGCGTCGTTCACGGAGTCATCTGCGTATGTTCCGGGAGGTGGAAGCCAACTGGTTACAAATACCCTGATTTCCTCGAAGGTACAGCATCTGAATCCAGCCCCTGTAGCAGACGGGCAATCACTGATGTATACTTCTTACTTGGATCTTGACTATTCGCAGGACTTAGAACCTGCAAAGCATCGTTTCGGGATTCCGGACTACATTCAGCCGACAACTTCAGGCGGAACTGTTGATTCTCTGACCGACACAACCAAATACAACTTCGCTCTTTCAGACATCTTTGTTGCCTCAACACTTGGGACGACATGGAACACATAGGAAAGGATTCCTTCAATGGCTGACATGACACCAACGACCGCATTCGCACACGCTCCAGCGACTGCTGCCAAGACTACACTTCGAGGGGCTGTTGATACGCTGATGACAGCGATCGACACGTTCAAGACGACTGCCGACAGCGGGCAGGTAAAAGCCCAGACGTTTGCAATCAGCGGAACTCCAACCGGAGGAACGTACACGCTGACGTTCACCGGAACGAGATACGCAACGCAGACCATCACGCTTGCATACAACGCAGCCGCCGCAACGGTTCAGACTGCAATTCGTGCTCTGACGGGTACTGGCTTTAGCCTGACGACTGTCACAGCAAGCGGAACGACGCCAAACTTCACCCATACGATTACGTTCTTTGGGATGGAAGAAGACATAACCGTCTCACGGTCGGTTGCTGGAATGACGGGAGGTTCTCCAGTCGGAACGCTGACGATCACCTCAGCCTATGCTGCAATTCCTCAAGTGCCTACCGCATCAATCACGATGGCAAAGCAGGCACTTGTTGACTGGTGCGAAGATTTTGCCAGCAATCTGAGGGTGTGATGGGAGCGATCCGCCATACAACGAAACGGGAAGTTCTCCAGCGGGCAGTAGCTTTGCTGGAGACTTCTAACACTAAGTACAAGCATCGCGTGTTCGTGATGAGTGGTAGCGACTTGCCGCCTAACGTCAACGATCACGACCTGCTGACTGTTTCGTTGTCTGGTCAGTTCTCCTATAACGAACAGGCTGCAGCTGGACAGAACGTGGTCCCGTATCAGGGCACGATGGCGGTGAGCGTATGGCACGCCTGCCGAACTGATCGGCAAGGGACTGACAAAGACGCATTATTAACCGAGTCTACAGGGTTGTTTGACCTTGAACGCGATATCCTCTCTGCTATGCTTGGTTCCCTGTTGCCGGGAATCAATGTCGCGTATGACCCGATTCTGACGCAATGCCTGTATGTCATGAATGACACTGAGGCAACGCGATCAACTGACGGCGTATTCGGAAAGACTCCTACCGGCGACATGGCAAAGGCTGTTTTGACGGTCACTTTTGGAACTGATTTCCACTGGGATCTGACCGCGTAATGAGAGGCACGGATGACGATCGCACTGGCAACCTTAACTGGGACTTCCCCCGCAGCGTTTATCAATACGCTGCTGCAAGATCCGGAAGGCATCTACGATGATTTCGTAGAGCGATACCACACGCAATCACTGTCACGCCTGCTCTGCCAGAACGCCGCCGTAGCTATCAATCGCGGGAACGGCTGCATCCTGCACAATTACGAGCCGCTGCCAACTCCAAAGATCAATCAGCTTGTGATTCCAACCGGGGCAACTCGCTGGAGTTACTGTCTGCTTCTGGCTGACGATGAGCGAAAGGAAGCCATCTACATAGCCAGCGACAATGGTTCACGGACGATGAACCTGATATTCGGCTCACCGATCACAGGCAGGCAGGAAACTGAACACGCCATTGTGTTGACCGTGTACGTTCTTCCGCCTCGGCAGCTATCACCAACATCTGACGACACTTCAATCAATAAGCTCTGGCTTATTCCTGTTGTTGACGAGCGGTATTACTGGCAGTTCAAGCACACGGAAACTCTATCCACAACTGCCGCCAGCACCGAGACTGACTACACGATACCAGACAACGCCGTTGACTTACTGCTTGGGATGGCAGCAGGGGCCAACTACAAGAACCCCGGCGTCAATACTGCCTATGATGAAGGAATCTCCCCATCATGCCTCTCGAATAACGATTACGAGAATCTGCCCATTGTGATGGACAGTATTCTGGCCCATTACGGGCAGAGACTGGTTGTTGATATTGGATGCTGGGATAACACGGCAGAGAAATACAAGGTTGCGGATCTTGAGTCACCGCCGACAGGCCGGACACGATTTGCAGTCCTTGACGGGTTGAATTCCATATCAGTATTCAATAGCTCAATGCAGGGGAAGTTGGGGCTGAAGAATTGCACATGGGTTAACTCGACCAACGCAACACCGAGTGCGTCTGCGGAAAGCCTGACGGTCGGAAAGCCGTTCATCGTTGCCGGTGGCGTCAGTTCATCCTATGGGACATCCGAGAACTACAAGGCATACGCTTCCACGCCATCGTCTGTCGATATCCAGACCGTTGCCGGAACCTACGTCAATAAGACACCCGAGACAGGCAAGTACAAGACAGCCGCCGTTAAAGCAATCTGGCGTACCGAGTTTGCGTCAGAACCACCATCCACGCTCGTGACGCAGATCGGGGTGGATTACTTCTATCAGTTCTACCGGCAGTTCGATTTCACGTTCGCTGGTGTCCAGCCGTGGCAGCAGACGTACTTCGACGATTACATGGTCATTCGTCAGACGTGGAACTCAAAGACGGACGGCTACGACGCCTACACGAGAGTTTGTAGCCGTCAGCCGAACATGAGTGGTGAATGGGTTACGCCAGTGGCTGGTTCTGGTGCGCCGAAAATCCGGTTCACAATTCTATCCGCCTCATTCACGGTTGGGTTTGGTGCTCTCGGATGCGATCACGTTGTTGTGCTCGTGAAGCACATTTCATGCGGTGGCACAGGCGTGGCAGTGGACGATGAAGTGAAGGTTTACGATCCAGAATATTGCCACTTCAATCTTCCGATTGAGCTTCTGGTTGGATTGAGCGGAACGGCCACGCTGATGAAAAGCGACAACTATCAGGTCGGTCTGGATTATGTCCTTTACTGCCTTGATGAAATCAGAGCGGTGCCGTGCATCTGGATGATTGACACGCTGTGCTGTTCTGAAGAAGAGGTAATCAGTGGCTAGAATCGACACAGTCCGTGAAAGCAATGGGCCGGATCGCTTCAATATCCATCCAGGCTGCGCGTCACATCATGCCGGAGTAAGGACGGGGATCAAGGATTACTGCTGTTGCTGCGATCCTTGCAACTACGTTCGTAAGAATGAAAGTGCAACAGAACCGGAATTGCGGCATTGTTGTCGGTGTCTCCCTCGGTTGATTCTTGCGAAGTTCACGGCGACGAACGGCAATGAATGCTGCCGGAATGCCGTTGTGCCCATGCTAGCCGGTGTGGGGACAACTGGCGGTGAAGATGTGATCGTCTATTCTGGCTCGATCGTCGGGCACAGCATTACGATTTACATTTCAAATTCCGCAATCGGAGCCTACGCGGATCTGTACGACACAGGTTGCAGATGGACGATCCTGATTCCTTCCTTGGGTGTCAGCGAAGAAGTCAGCATTGACCACACAACGGTGACGTGCCTTGGAGTACCAGCGATCTCGGTAACTGGAGTGACGGCATATGACGGATGTGTTGGGACTATCTCGCTGAACAATTACGCGACAGTGAAGGTTCCATTCAGGACGCGATTCCCATCTGAGGAAGTTGACGACAGTCTTAGCATCACAGTGCCGTTTCCAGATGGGTTCGAAAACTACGAATGCACTGACCTGCCTCGCTACATCTGCGTCACGAAAAAGCACAATCGCATCAATCGTGTGCGGTCGCCCAAGATACCTTGGGAGATCGAGTGGTGGCGAGATTTCGCATGGGATGAGGAATTCGAACCATACCTTGATGAAAATCAGCAGCAATGGATTATTGGACGCTGGAGACACAATCCAAAAGATACGACAGCATTCATTCAGCATTTATATTTGATTCAAGATTTGTACGGAGGAGATACGTTTCTTCAGCCAGATTTCGAGTCACCTGGAAGAACTGACGGAGAGGGCGAAACCTACCAGCGAGTTCCCCTGACAAGCTGCGGGTGTGACTTCAAGATCCTTGATGTCCGTCCAGTTGACGATCCATCTCCGCCAGAGTTGCCGGGCCAGTCTCTTTCTACAGACTTGCTCGGGATCGACTATCGGGGCGGTCGGTGTGGATGCTGGGACTATCAGTGCGGAAAACGGCGATGTGTCCCGAAGTACCTTTGCGG
>JAUKPQ010068034.1:0-23053 GCA_032273045.1 Chloridella minuta | reverse complement strand
CTCGGCGGTGCAGGCGTCCACGGTGCGCAGCAGGCGCTCGAAGAAATTCTCCGGCTCGCCGAGCGCCTGCTCGGCCATCAGCAGCAGCACGCTGCGGCGGGTGATCTGTTTGCGGGTCTTCTCCCGGTCCTTCGGGCCAAAGGCTTCCAGCCGGCCCTCCTGGATCATCATCTCCACGAAGTCCACCGAGCGGTTCAGCACCTTCGCCACCTCCTGCGGGTTGAGCAGCGCGCGCCGCTCGCTGTAGGGCATGAGGAAGTCGAACTCGCCGTGATCCACGAGCTTCGCCGCCTTCTGCGCCGCACGGGTGGGGAGCGCGGTCGTCATGGCGCTTTCCTCCCGGCGGGTTTGCGCGCACCTTTGGCGGACGAGCGACGAACTTCATGATCTGCGAACGCAGATGGCCGAACTCCGGCGCGAGCTGGCGGCGCAAGCAACCGATCTAGCTGGGTTGCGAGGCTCACTAGAGCATGTGCCAGCTGCGCTGGATCGGCTCGATGCCCGGCTGTTTGAGATCGCTCTGGAAGGGCTGGGCGAGCGCCTCGCGCGCGTCGAGCGGATTCAAGATAGCCTCGCAGATACGCTAGCCCGCATTGCACTTGGAGGCGCTCCCGGCGGAGTGCCGTCTCTTCCGCTGCCGAGTCCGCGACGGCGAGCGCCAGCGCAAAAAGCGCCGCGCACTCCGCCTCCGCCACGCTGAGTTTTTTCAGGGCGTTCATTGCGCGCCCAACTTGTCCCGGAGCGCGCTGCGGAAGTATTTGCTGCGGTCCGTGTCCTCACGCTGCACTGCGCGGTCGAGGAGTTCGACCAGCGGCAGGGGAAGGAAAACGCCCACAAACGTGCAGTCCTTTGCGCGAACCGCGCCTCGTTTCATTTTCTTGGTCTTCGTCTTCATGGCGTGCTTTATTGAAGTAGCTTTAATTCGCTTTAAGCGAGTTGTCCAGAAAAAAGTTGCGGATGGCACCGATTAAATTTAAGGGAGTTCCGTGCAGACCGTTCTTGTCGGCTTCCAGTGCGACCCCGCCCTCAAGGCGGAGATCGTCGCTGCCGCCGCGCCACTCACGGTCTCGCAATATCTGCGTAGCGCGCTCGTGGATAAGTTGCGCGCCGATGGGTTCCGCGTCCCAAAGCAGCTCGCCGAGGCCCCGTCCCGGATGGGGAAGGGAGGCCCGCGAAAAAGGCTCACCATCCTGCACGCGACCGAACTCCACGCCGCAGAAACGCCGGAGCCATCATCCATTCCAACTCCGCCGCCGAAGCCGGTCCGGTACAGCGCCAAAAAGACAAAGGGGGAAAAGCGTGGGCACTGAACCGGCGTTTCGCATCGCCATGGATGGCGAGGATTATGGCGAGTTCACGCGGGGGGAAATCCTCGCGCACTTTCGCGAGGGTAGCTCAAAGACTCCGCGCGCTTTCTACCTCGCACCGGGCGCACCGGACTGGCTTCCGCTCGGCCCTCTCATCGCTGACTGGCGCAACCCCGTGGTTCTTCCGCCGGCCCTGATCTCCGCTGCCTCGCGGGCGGAGGTCATCGAGGATTCTGTGAAAAACTACCTTGCGGACGGATGGGTGATTGCCACGCGGACGGAAAGCAGCGTCCACTTTCGTAAGCCCAAGGTTTTCAATGCCGGACTGGCGATCATCCTCTTCGTCTTTTCGTGCGGGCTCGGGCTGCTCGTCTATGCCTTCGCCTTTATGATCGAGCGTGAAATCACCGCGTCTGTGACCGTAGGGCAGGACGGGAGGATGACCCACATCCGGGACGGGAAGCGCATCCGCTGATGAAACTCCTCATCCTCCTCATCCTCGCCGCGCCCGCGCTGGCGGAGGTGCCGCGGGCCACGCCGCCGCCGAAGGTCGTGCGGGTGGTCGGGGCGTGCCAGGGAGGGAATCGTCCGAGCGTCGGCTGCAAGACGTGCCTGCACTGCGCGTATTGCGGGCCGCGGCGGCACCCCGGCGGGACGTGTGCCGTGTGCGCGGTGAAAGCGGCGGGGCGGTGAAGTTTTCCCGCCGCTGAGTGCGGCGAGTCCGGCGGGTCACTGGCGCGGTGGGCGGGGGGCGTGGAAACCTGTCCCCATGCAACCATCACGCGCCCCGCATGTCAAGATCGCCACCGCCCTCGCGGTGGTTTTCTTTGCCGCGCTGGCCGCGCTTTACCTCACCGGCTGCGCGGCCTCGAAACCGCGCGCGGCGCTGCCGCCCGCACCGGCCACGCCCGCCGCCACGGAAGTGCGGCGCGCGCAGGCCGTGGTGCGCGAGCGGCTGGCCCCGGCGCAGTCGCGCACCGAGACGATCATCCGCACCGTGGAGACCATCCGCGAGACCGCCGATCCCGCCACGGCGGCGGCCCTGGGGGAAGTGCAGCAGGAGCTTTTCAAAGTGCGCGCGGAACTGCGCGACACCGCGCTGGCGGCCACGGCGGCGGAAGCCAAGGCGGAGGAGGCTGAGCAGCAGGGCGCGGCGCTCCGGGCGTGGGGCATCGCGCAGCAGAGCGACGCCGCGGCCAATGCCGAAGGCTGGCGCACGAGCGCCGCCGCGGAGCGTGCCAGCCAAGCCAGTGCCGACCGGTGGGCCACGGCTTTCCACAAGCGCACCGCCAAGATCGGCGTGCTCGCGGCGGTCGCGGGCTTCTTTCTCGGCACGAAGTTCTTCCCCGTCCCGCCGCTGAAATGGTGGATCGGCCTTGGCTTTGCCGCCGCCTGCGCCGCTACCGCGGCGAGCTTTCTCTAATCCTATGCCCAAGATCATCCCACCATCCCCGGACGCCGGCTCCCACGGCACACCCGATCCCGACCTCCGCCCGCGCACGCATTTTCTCGATGCCAACTGGCGCGAGATCGTCTTCACCGTCCTCGCCATCGCGGCCTTTTACGCGGCGCGGTTTGTCGTGCAGTGGCTCGACCCCAGCGCGGCCACCACGGATTTCGGCGCGCTCGACGTGATCGCGTATGCCATCACCGCCAGCCTCGCGGCGCACCTCGGCGTGTGGATCGTCCTGCGCGTGGCGATGAAGACCTTTCACCGTTACCTCGACGACAAGGCGCTGCGTCGGGACTTCATCGAGCTGCAGATCAATCACCGCGTCTGGACGGCGCTCGCCGTGGTCGCCTTTGAGCTGTGGCTGATCGCCCGCTTTGCCGCCCTCGTGGCGGGCGCAAAATGAACGCGCTCATCCTCTTTCTTTCCGTGGCCGTGATCGGCGCTGAGTGGCTGCTGGAGATACTGCGCCGCCGCATGGTCGGCGTCGTCATCTTGCTGGCCGTGCTCTTCGGCGGTACCGCGCAGGGCGCGCCGCTGCCGCCGGACGCCCGCGCCCGTGTCATCGCCTCTGCCGATGCCATGACGGGCTGGCACGAGGCCACCGGGCGCAACGACGGGCGCAACATCGATGCCATCCTTGGCGCGGTCGGACTGGCCGGCACGCGCAACCCCTACTGCGCCGCCTTCGTCGTGAAGGCGGGCGACGATGCCCTGAGCCGCGCGCTCAACCCCTACCCGCGCAGCGCCTGGTCGCCGGACATGGTGCCGCGTCCCACCTGGACGCGCGCCCGCGGCGGTCCCGAGCCACGCCCGGCGGACACCTTCGGCATCTACTTTCCCGCGAAGGGCCGCGTGGCCCACACCGGCCTCGTGCGGCGCAATCTGGGCAACGTGATCGAGACGGTCGAGGGCAACACTTCGCCCGACGCCGTGCCCGGCAGCGCCGCCGACCGCGACGGCGGCGGTGTCTATCGCAAGCGCCGCCTGCGCGCGCAGATCCACGCCACGCAGGATCACCTCCGCACGCCATGATTCTCGCCGCCCTCGCCTCACTCGCCGCCGTGCTGGCCGCCATCGCCACCGGTCGCCCGCCCACCCCGCTTTCATGATCCCGCTCGCGCAAATCCCCGAAGTCTCCCCGGCCTTTGGCCCGTGGGTGAATCAGCTCTTCGTCGCCATCGGCATCATCGTCTTCATCCTCGTGGGGGTGGAAAAGGTGAAGTCGATCTTTGGCCGCACTCCGCCCGTGGCCGATGAACTGAAGGCGCTGGAAAAGCAAATCGCCGAGAGCGACCGCCGCCGCTCGGTGGGCGTGGCCGGCGCGCACGCCAAATCCGACGCGCAGGCCGCAGAGCTGCGCACGGAGATGGGCGCGATCCGCGATCAGCTCGGTGAACTGGAACGCGCCGCCGCGAAGCTGGACGAACGCACCAACACGACCAACCACACCGTGGATTCCATCAACCTCAAGGTGGATCAGCTTCTCCGCACCGCACCCCGCCGCAACGCATGAACGCCGAAGACCTCGATCTCCTGCGGGAAAAAATCCTCCTGCTCTGCCGGGCCGCGCCGCAGAACGGTGCGCCGACCGCCTACATCCTGCGCGCCGTGCAGCGCGCGGGTTTCGCCGTGGAGGAGGCCACGCTGGGCCGCGAACTGCGGCACCTGACCAGCGCCGGGCTGATCGCGACCGTCTCCGGCGCGGCGCTCACGCCCGCGCTGGCGCACTGGACCACCACCGCCGCGGGCGATCACGAGCTGGAAAAAAGGGGGCTGCTCTAATGAACTGCCGCAAACGCTTAAAATGCCCAAGGATTGCTCGGAGCCACCTTTCCGCACCCTACCCCTTGATTTCCAATCAGACCCACTGCGGCAGGGCGCGGAAGGGCCGCGGTCGGGCGCTAATCGAAATCCAAACCCCGCACTCGCCAGAAATTCTTGAGCGCGCGGATATGAGGAATCATGTCGGTGGCGAAACGCGGAGGCAGCCAGGCCATCCCGTGGCGGCGACCGATGCGCTTGAAAGCGAGAGTGTTTCTTTCGAGGGCGGCGAAGTCCGCCGGAGTGCGCCCCGAAGCCTTCGGCAGGCCCCCCCGTTTGCCGCCATTGCCCCACACCGGCACCGGCTGTTCCAGGCACGTAACGGGCGTGCCGCTGACGCGCAGCACGCATTTCGGTCGGCACATCAGCTTAGGCATGGGCGTGACTTTCGCCGGGAAACCCTCAACCCGCAACCGCTTTGAGCGACCGGAACACCATCGCCCAAGAATTGACCGTCGAGCAGCTCGATGCCTTCGTTTCCGCGCTCGCGGCCAAGCCCGGCAAAGAGCGCACGCTCGCCGCGATCAAGCACCTCGCTGCGGAGATGGGCATCACCATTTCGCTGATGTCGGCGAAGGCTTTTCGCGACACGACCTTTGAGCGGCACCTGCAGCGGCTCCGCCTCGCGCAGGACGTGGCCGTGCAGGTCGAGGAAATCGAGAAGGGCGGCAGCACGCTCGCCGATGCCGCCGCCAAGCTGCTATCCAAGCGCATCTTCACCCAGCTCCTCGATGCGGAGGATGATGACACCGCGAGCGAGATCGATGTGGATGCGCTCTCGCTCGCCGTCTCGCGCCTGCGCCGGGGCAACCAGCAGGGTCAGCTCGTGGTCGCCGCGCTCGAAGTCGCCCAAGCGAAGCTCCGCGAGTTTGAGTCGAAGGAGAAAGAGCGGGAGGAGAAAATCGCCGCCGCCGCCAAGGATATGGAGAAGCTGCGCGATCCCAAGTCCGGGCTCAGCGACAGCGAACGCGCGGCCATCGTGGCCACCGTGGACGGCATCCTCGGCATCAAGGTCGCGAAGAAAGGCTGAAGTTATGGCCAAACCAAAGAAACCCGCCACGCAGCGCGCCCGGCTGATCCTGACCGATAACGGCGACGGCTCGGGCATTAAGATCGTGCTGGAGTTCGATCCTTCGATCAAAAACAAGCCGGTCACCTCGCCCGCAGTCGCCGCGGCGATGATCGCGATGGAGGCCGTGCCCGCCGAGGCGAAGCGGCAGAAGGGCTAAAGCATGGCCGCGATCCTGCCCGCGCTGCACATCGAGTCCGAAGACCGGCTGGCCGGCTACTTCCTGCCGCATCAGCTCGCGTGGATCGCCGATCCCGCGCGCATGCAGCTCGCGGAGAAAAGCGTCCGCATCGGGTGGACCTTCGGCGACGCCTTCAAGAACGTCCGCAAGCGCATCCTGAACCCGAACCGGAACTACCTTTTCCAGACGAAGGATCAGCAGTCCTCGATCGAGTATCTGAAGACCTGCAAACAGTTCGCGGAGATCTTCAACTTCACCCGCTCGATCATCAGCAGCGGCGAGGATAGCGTGCGCGTGCAGAGCCGGCGGGAGAATGGCGAAAGCTTCACCGACGACGTGAAGTTCGGTTACATCAACTTCGACAACGGCTCGCGGATTATCGCCTTCAGCTCGAACCCCTACGCGATGGCGGTCTTCGAGGGCGACGTGGGGCTGGATGAGTTCGCGAAGCATCAGGCCGCGGAAAAGCTGTGGGAAACCGCGCAGGGACGCATCACCTGGGGCTACGATCTCAGCGTGTGGTCCGCGCACGACGGGACGGACACGCTCTTTTACCAATTCGCGCAGGAGGCGCGCGCCGGAAAGGGCGGTTGGTCGCACTACCTGGTCACGATGCAAGACGCCGTGGACATGGGCCTGGTCGAGAAGATCAACGCCACCCGCGGCACGGACTACACGCGGGAAGGTTTCATCGCCGACTGCAAAGTCCGCGCGCGGCTCCCGGAGATCTATGAGCAAGCCTACAACTGCAACCCGAGTGGCAGCACGAGCGCGATCGTGCCTTGGGCGAGCATCGCTAATTGCCAGCGCGATTATGACATCGCTCGCGCTCATCTGGAGTCTGCGCAGATCGACGAAGCCTTCGGAAAATTCCACCCAGCCGCGGCCGCTGGTCGCGTCCTCCGCGTCGGAGACTGGCTCGACGGTCTTTACGCTCCGGTGTTTAACGAGCCCGCCCGCTACCGGCTCGGATTCGACGTGGCCGCCAGTGGAGAGGGAGATCTGGCGGCGATCTACGTGGACCGCAAGGTCGCGCCGGCGCTGCAACTGGCCGCCCTCTTCACCTGCCGCACCGACGACTGGCACTTTCTCAAAACGGTCCTGTGGCACTTTCATCGGCGTCTCTCCTCGCTCCAGGCGGCAGGGGATGAAACGGGGCTCGGGCGGCAGATCTGTTGGGAGACCGCGCAGCAGTTTCCCGGCACCTTCACGCCGGTGAACTTCGCCGGGGAGAAGCACGACATGGGCTTCACGCTGATGAACCAGCTCAGCGTCGCCGAGAAGCTTTTCCCGAAGGGCGAGCCGGACATCGCCCAGGATTACTTCGGCCTGCGGAAGATCTTCGCGGGCAAGCGCTGGACCTTCACCGAGGGGCGCAACCTGCTCAACCCCGCGAGCCACTGCGACATCGCCTGGGCGGGCGCGCTCGCCAGCAAGGCCGATGAGCAGCAGCAGGCACCCGGCACCATCCGGCCCTTTGGCCAAGGCGATCTCGCCACCCTCGGCCTGCTTTCCCCGCGCCAGCGCCGCCGCCACGAACGCACCTGCTTATGCTGAACGACTTTTACCTCCGCGACGTGAACCCGCTGCGCGGGCTCGATGAATACCAGCTCGCCAGCCTGCTCGAAGAGGGCGAGCGCGGGGCTTACGCCACGCTGCAGTGGCTCTTCCGCTTTCTCGAAAAGCGCAACGCCACGGCCCGCGCCGTCAAGCGCCGCCTGCTCTCCGCGCTCGGCGGGCTGGACTGGGACATCAAGACCGTGGACTGCGGCGACGACAAGGAGAAGCAGGCGCTGGCCGACCGCCAGGCGAAGACCCTGCGCGCCGCCTATGAGCTGGTGAAAAACCTGCGCTCCGCCCTCGGGCATCTCGCGCTCGCGGAGCTGCGCGGCTTTGCCCACTGCGAGAAGATCTACGCGCCGAACTGGGACGTGACCGAACTGCGCGTGGTCGAGCAATGGTTCTGGGTGCGCGACGGCCTTTACGCGCCGTGGCAATACAACCGCGCGGCCCGGCAGGGCACGTGGGCGGGCGAGGCGCTGCCGCTGCGCGCCGATGGCCGGCTGCGGCATTTCATCGTGCGCGAGGTGGACGATCCGGCGGATGAGATCATCGCCAAGGCGCACATCCGCCAGGAGAATGCCGACGCGGACTGGGATGGCTACCTCGAAGCCTTCGGCATCCCGCCCATGTTTATCGAAGGCCCGCCGAACGTGCCGCCGGAAAAGGAAAAGGAATACCAGGCCACGGCGGAGAAAGCCGTGAGCGCGGCCAAGGGCTACCTGCCCAATGGCTCGAAGTTGCACACGCCCACGGCCACGGGCAGCGGGGGCACGAGCGTCTTTGCCGAGCGCTGCGCGTATCTCGACGGGCAGATCGTCATCGCGGGCACGAGCGGCAAGCTGACTGTGCTCACGGAAAGCGGCAGCGGCACGCTCGCGGGCGACGCGCAGAAACAGGCCTTCGATGAAATCGCGCAGTCCATCGCGCTCGCGGTGAGCGAGACCATGCAGCGCGACTTCGATGCGGACATCCTGGAGCGCGCGCATCCCGGCGAACCGGCGCTCGCCTACTTCGAGTTCTGCAACGCCGACGACGAAGCCAGCGGCACCGCGCTCGACGATGCGGTCAAAGCGCAGCAGGCCGGCTTCGCGATGGACGCCGAGCAGCTCAGCGAGCGCAGCGGCTACAAGCTCACGGCCGTGGCCGCGATGCCACCTTCCAACATACCACCAACCGAAACGCAGGTTGTCCCGCAGCCAGGGCAAATGCCTGCCGCCTCTCCGGCCTCGCCTCCGGATGCGTCGAATGCCGCGAAGCCGCCGGAGGGTGCTGCCCCTCCGGCGGCCCTGCCGGACGTGGAAAGCGCCGCCGCGGAAGCGCTGCGCGTCTCGCCGGAATTCCTCGCGCCCGCGCAGTCGGTCTTCGCCGGACTGCTCGCGAAAACCGAGGACGGCACGGTGAGCGACGAAGAGCTTTTCGCCAGTGCCGAGGAACTGCTCGCGCAGCTCCCCGATCTGGCCCGCAAGATGGACACCACCGGAATCGCCGCCGCGATGGAAAAGGCCATGCGCAGCGCCGCCGCAACCGCGCTGCAGCGCTAGTGCCCGATGGCTGTCGCCGCCAATCCCCGCGCGGTCGCCAAGCTCGGCGCGCGCACGCCGGTGCCGATGCCGCTCGACACGGCGGGCATCGCCGAGCTGCCGCTGGCCCTGCGCGAACGCGCGCAGTTTTCCGCGAAAGTCGAAAGCCTGCGCCTGCTCTCGCGCATTCAGGATTCGCTGGAGACGGCCGTGTCGCTCGCGCGCCGCCAGGGCATGGGGCGCGACGGCGGCGATGGGGCGTATCAGACGCGGGAGAAGTTCGTTGTCGAGATGCAGAAGCTCGCCCGCGCGGAGGGGCTCGATCCGCGCAACAACGCGGCGACGGCCGCGAACTACGGCACGCTCAAAGACATCACCAGCGCGCGCCGGCTGCGGCTGATCTGGGACACGCAAATGGAAATGGCCGGCGAGTATGCCCGCTGGCAAAAGCAGCAGGATACCGATGTGCTCGCGGCGTTTCCCGCGCAGGAGTTCATCCGCGTCGCGTCGCGCAAGGTGCCGCGCACCGACTGGGCGCAGAGCTGGCTCGATGCCGGTGGCGAAGGCCGCCCGGACGGACGGATGATCGCGCTCAAGGGTGATTCCGTGTGGCGCAAGCTCTCGCGCTTTGGCACGCCGTGGCCGCCGTTCGATTTCGGCAGCGGCATGGGCCTGCGCGATCTCTCGGCGCGCGAGGCCGTGCAGCTCGGGCTGATGAAGCCGGGCGACAAGGTCCGGCCCGCGAAAGAGGACTTCAACGCCGCGCTCGAAGCGAGCATCGCCGATCTGAAACCGTGGGCGCGCGAGGAGTTGGAGCTGACCTTCGGCGACCGCATCAAGATCACAAAAGACACTGTGCGCTGGCAGCCGCTCCCGCCCTCCGCCGAGCCTCCCGCCTTGCCCCCGCCGCTGCCCACGCGCTCGCGCGCCGAGTCGCCAGCGCCCACCGAGGATCTTCCCGCCGATGCCGTCGAAGGTTGAGCTAAACTACCGGCAGGGCACGCTGCGCGCACTGGCGACCGGGCTGGAGAAGCGCCGTCCGCTGCACGCCGCGCTCGGGGCGCGCGCCGAGGGCGAGCTGCGCGAATGGTTTCGCCAGCGCGATGGCGAGGGCAATGACCGCGGCTGGCCGCAGCAGCATTTCTGGGATCGCATCCGCAAACAGACCGCGCTCGGCAAGGTGGATGAGGCGGGCGCGGAAGTGCTGATCGGCGATCCGGCGTTCAACCAGAAACTCCACGGCGGCACGATCACGCCGAAGGAAGGCAAGTATCTCGCGCTGCCCGCCATCGCCGAGGCCTACGGGCATTCGCCGCGCGAGTTTGCCCTGCACCCGGTCTTTGGCCGTGGCGGCAAGGTGCGCGCGCTGGCGGAGAATCAGAGCACCCTCATCAAGATCGGGCGGGCGCGAAAGGACGGCACGCGCACGGTCACGAAGACCGGCGAGAGCTGGGGTGGGCGCGTGTGGTATTGGCTCGTGGAGAGCGTGACGCAGCAGCCGGATGATCGCGCGCTGCCGCCGGAGGCGCAGATGATCGCGGCACTGGAAGACGAGCGCGCGGCGTTCTTCGAGCGGCTGCGGGGCTAAAGCGGGCGGTTCGTGTGTTTTCCCGCCGCTGAGTGCGGCGAGTCCGGTGGGTCACTGGCGTTCCTTCCTTTGCCAGTCAAGGTTCAGCGCCAACAAGAAAGCACATCGCACCCACCCAATGCAAGCCCGACCATGATCGAACTTCAACTCACGCCCGAACAATTCGCCGCCCTCGGTCTGCCCGCCGAAGGTGTCACTGCTGAGACCTTCGCCGCCGCGCTCGATGCGCTCATCGCGAAGCTCCCGACCGCTGAAAGCGCGACCGCGCAGGAAGCCACCGCCGCGCAGCTCACCGCGCTGCAGGCCGAGCTGCAAACCTTCCGCGACGCCGCCGCCGCGCAACAGCAGGCCGCGCTCGACGCCGAGCTGGCCGCCTACGATCTCGACGAAGCTGCGGTCGGCGTGCTGCGCGCGCTGCCCGCCGAGCAGCGCACCGCGCTCATCCCGAAGCTCGCCAAGAAAGCCGCGCCCACGCCCGAGGCCAAGCCCGAAGCCAAGCCCGCCGCGCCCTCTCCCGAAGGTGAACCGCCCGCGCCCGTCCACGCGCCCGGCGCGGACGACTCTGCCGCATCCGAAGCGGAGATCGTCGCCGCGATCAAGGCCCGCGTCGCCGAATTGCAAAAGGCCGATCCGCGCGCCGGCTACTCCGCGCTCTGGACGAAGGCCGAGGCCGAACTCCGCCAGAAAGCCTGACCCTTTCCAACCCGCAGCAACCAACCAACACCCGAAGCAACCATGTCCCAAACTCAGTCCAACACCAAATCCGGCCCCGTCATCCTTCCTGCCGGAGAAGCCCTCACCGACCTTGAAGGTCGTCTCGTCAAGCTGGTCGATGCCGGCTCCTTCACCGAAGTTAAGCTCCCCGAGGCGGTCAGCGATCTCGCGCTTTTCGTGCTCGGCGAAGGCGCTGCCGATGAAGCTGACGTGGAAATCATCCCGCTCGAACCCGGCCGCAACATCCGCGTGCGCGCCAACGGCACGGGCAGCGCCGGTGCGCCTGTGGTGCTGGAGGCGATCTCCGGCGCGAACATCGGCAAGGTCCGCGCCGTGCCGGCCACGGAAGGCGTCTATTTCTCGCCCGGCATCGCCGAGGAAGACTTCGTGGACGAACAGCTCGTCAAGATTCGTCCGATGCCGCGGCTGATCCATGTCGGCACGGCCTTCACCAGCGCCGCACCGGCGGCCACCGCGCCGACGAACTCGACGCCCTACGGATACTCGTCCGCGCAGGCGCAGGCGATCCTCACCAATGTTATCGAGCTGCGCGCCTGGGCTGTGGCGCAGGGCTTCAAGGCAACCTCCTAATCTCACCAGCCAACCAACCAACCCTTAGTCCCACACCTCACCTATCATGAGCAAACTCAGTTCTGTTTCTTCCAGCGCCGTGGTGCGCGAATACGCCTCCGGCGCGGCTCAGGACGCGATGAGCAAGCTGGCGGTCGCCAGCTTCCTCGCGCCTGTCGTGCAGACCGCCAACGCGGTCGGCAAATACAAAGCCTACAGCGAGAAAAACCGTTTCCGCATTCCCGACACCCGCCGCGCGATCGGTGGGCGGGCCACGGAACTCGGCTTCTCCGCCTCGGACCTCACCTTCAATGCCGAACCCAACGCGCTCGACTTCCCGGTGGACAACCTCGAAGCGATGGAGGGCGAAGACCTGATCAACATCTTCAAGGAAGGTGCGGACATGGCTGCCGAAGTCGGCGCGCTCTCGCACGAAAAAGACGTGGTGGACAAGGCCATTGCGACCCTCGGCGCGGGCACTGCGGCGGTCTTCAGCGCCGGCGTGGACCCCATCGACTTTCTCGACGGGCACATCCTCAACGTCCTCAAGGCGGCCAAGTATGGCTCGCTCATGGGCATCAAGGTGCTGATGGGCGCGACGGCGTGGAAGATCGTGAAGAACCACGTCCTCGTGCGCGGGCGCATCACCAGCAACCCGAAAGGTGCATCCAATCTCCAGGTGGACGAGGACATCCTCGCCGGGATGCTGCTCACGAAGCCGAGCATCAAGACGACTTACAGCGTCTATGACGCGGCGGCGGAGGGGCTCGATGAAAGCATCAGCTTCATCCTCGACTCGAACATCATCATCTTCGCCAGCAAGGACAACCCCACGCGGCGCGATCCTTCCTTCATGAAGACCTTCACGCCGCGCGGACGCTTCATGGTCCCCGGCTCCTACACGCGCGACGACGGCCGCGTGGAAGTCGCGAAGTTCGACTGGATGTGTGACCCCAAGGTCACGAACACGACCGCGGGCATCCGCCTCAACGTCACCACCTCCTAACCCTTCACCGGGAAACTCAGCACCGGGCCGGCGGGTGTCATGGCCTGTCCGGTCCGGTGCGCTTTTCCTGATCCTCTTTCCCGATGTCCCGCTGGGTGCCAGTTGAGCAGTCCGATCTCGAAGACGCGAAGCTCGCGAAACTCGTGACGGCGCTGCGCACCAAGGCGCTCGCCGTGGGACAGACCGATCCGAGCCCGCGCGTCATTCAGTCGGTCATCGACGATGTGCGGCGCAAGATCGCCAGCCATCCGCAGAACCGGGTGGATGCGGATGAAACGCTCATCCCGCGCGGCCTCAAGCCGCTGTGTGTGGAGCTGATCCTCGCCCGGCTGAAGAACCGGCTGGAGATCGCCCTGACCGAAGACGAGCGCCGCGCCGTGGAACGGCACGAGCGCAATCTCGACCGCATCGCCGCGGGCACCGACGTGATCGAGCAACCCGACGATGCCATGACGCCCGAGGTCGAAAGCACGGCGGGCACGCCGAGCGTCGCCACGCCCACCGCACACCGCACCCGGAGGGCGGGACTGTGAGCGCGGAATCTTTCCTCACCGACCAGCGCAACGCGCTGCAGGCTTTCACCGAGGCCGACCCCTACTTCCTGGATGTGCCAATCATCAGCGAGAAGCTGAAGGACATCGAAGCGGCCATTGACCGGACCATCGGCGCGACCGGCGGCGTGTGTGTGCTGCTCGTCACCCCGAGCTGCAGCGGCGTGCTGAAGAACGCACGCGGGCTGGTCTTCGAGCGCATCCGCTTTGTGGCCCGCGTGCTGGAAGACACCACGGCCAATGACACCGGAAAGGGCGCGCTCGACGTGGCGATCCATCTCGCCGCGCGCTGGCTGGAAGACAAGCCGGACACCTTAGGCAATCCGCTCGTGCCCGGTGAACCGACCATCGCCCTGGGCAACGACCCGAAGTTCCTCAGCTACGATGTGAGCTTCACCGCCGAGGGCGGCACCGTCCTCGACACTCCGCAGCTCGGCGCGATCTCCGCGAACGTCGCGGACCTTGACGCGATCACCCTCGCCCACACCACACCCGGCGCGGCCATCTTTTACACCACGGCGGCGGGCCAGCCGATTCCCCGGAATCCGCTGGCCGCGCTTTACGAAGCGCCATTTGCCGCCGCCTCCGGAACTCGCATCCGCGCCCGCGCCTGGCTGGCCGGCTACCTGCCCTCACCTGAGCTTTCCCTCACCGTCTGACGCTTTCCGCACTTCCTAAATCCTAAATCCTAAATCCTAAATCTCATGAGCACTCCCATCCTCGACCGTCTCATCGCCTCGCGCGGCCCCGCGCTCGTCACCTTCGGCGGCGGCACTTTCCTCTCGCGGGAAAGCATCGTCATCGATCTCACGAAGGACACCAAGGAAGTGCCCTCCTCCGCCTACGGCCCGCTGACCGAGGTGAACATGGGGATTAAGGCCACGACGAGCTTTCGCCCGGTCGGCGAGTTCGAACACCTGGACGTGCTCTGGCCCTACGCGGAGACGATCATCGGCAAGAGCATCTTTGGCGCGGCGGATGCGCCACTGCTCATTCAGCCGCTCGACACCGATCAGCGGCAGGTGACCTTTCACGCGGCGGCGATCAACAAGATGCCGAACCTCTTTTTCGGCGCAGGCGAAGTCATCCCGTCGAGCGACGTGGGCTTCGTCATGGTGGGGAAAAACAACACCGCGGCAGGCGCAGCCAACCGGCTCTTCACCTTTGCCACGAACACCCTCAGCGGCCTCGCGCTCGATCCCGATGCGCTGATCATGCAGAGCTACCAGAATCGCTGGCTGAGCGGCGGCACCTTCACGCTGACCTTCGGCGCGAACACCACCTCCGCGCTCGACTGGGACTCCACGGCCAACGAAGTGCAGACCGCGCTCAATGCGCTGGCGTCCGTGGGCGGCGATGTCGTCGTGACCGGCAGCGTGGACGATGGCTGGACGGTGACCTTTGCCAGCGCGGACGGCAACGTGGGCGCGCTGACCGGCGCGGTCACGAACATGCCCGGCGGCACCACCGTGCGGTGTGACGTGCTGACGGCCGGCTCGACCGGCGTGAGTGAAGTTGTCCTGGTGCGGCTCTTCCCCTGGGCGAACTTCGCCGCGCGCGAAGGCACGAAGGTCAACTTCGACCTCAAGATCGCCGAGGAGCAAAACGATGCGCTCGGCATGTATGACGCCTTTTTCCAAAGCCTGAACGTCTCCGTGATGGCGCAGCCGCAGGGCGTGGACATCGAGACGATCCTCGAAGCCGCCAAGCTGCAGGGCAGCGGCAGCGTGCGCGGCACAAAGCTCGCCACCGGCGCGCATCACCTCGACGTCATCGGCAGCGGCGTCTTCTTCCGACTCTATGGGGCGAACCTCAAGAAGACCGGCGCGGAGTATGACGCCATGAAGCCGCGCATCCCCGAGCTGACCTGGCAGGCCAGCCGCACCGTCACCGGCGGCGCGCTCGATCCGCTCTTCTACCTCGGCACCGCCGCGCCGTAACCCCCGCCGCACCCGAGATGCACGAAGGCTTTTACCGAATCCTCTGCGGAGCGCTCGTGCTCGCCAGTGGCGAGGCGCACAGCGGCGGCGCAGTCATCGCCGGCCCCGCGATCAATGGGCAGCAGCTCATCGAAGTCGCGCCGCTGATCGAGGCCGCGCCGCCCTTCATCCGCGACGGGGTGAGCGGCACGGAGACGGTCACCTTCACCGTCGCCCGCGAGCATGCCACGCATGCCGATGCCTTCGCGCATTGCGCCGGGCACTTCGAGTTGGTGCGCGGGCGCAAGGATCTGGTGATCTCGCTCCTGCAGGGCGCGGTGACCACCGTGTGGACGGCGACCGCCGCCGGCTGGCAGACCGTGGGCCGCCCGGCTCCCCAGGGCGTGCGCACGGAGATCAGCTACAGCGTGGTCTGCGCGGGCCTCACTATCACCAGCGGCGAAGAGGAGGGCGCGGCGGAAGACGTCGCGCTCGACGGCGGCGACGCCTTTCCCCTGGGCGACTACGACACCATCGACGGCAACGAAGCACCATGACCCTTTTTGCGAAAATCCTCATCCGCCGGGACACGGCCGGCAGTCTCGGCGGCGTGGTCTGCGACGCGGGCATGCCGTTCTACTTCACCGACACCAAAGAGTGGGGCGTGGGCGACGGCACGCTGACCTGCGCGGAGCTGGTGAGCGGGCGGGCGAGCTACGAGGAGATCGAGCCCGCCAGCGCAGGCACCGCGAGCATCGACTTTGCCGCGGCCACGCGCAGCTATGCGGCGTCCGTGGCCACGGCAGCCGGCAGCGGAAGCTACACGCGAAAGATCGTGCTGCCGCAGGCCGACCGCCGCGCGGGAGATCGCGCCGTCTTCGCCGTGGCCATGCCCGCAAGCGCGAACCCCACGATCACCTTTCACGACGACGCCGACACCGAGCCCGCGATGGCCACCGTGGCACCGGACACCACGGCGCGCACGGTCGCGGTGGAGTTCATCTTCGACGGCGCGGCCTGGCTGCTCACCGGCGCGGTGGACACCGTGCTCGGCACCGCCCTGCGGACGGCCGCCACGGCTGCGGCGGCGCGCACGGCGCTCGGGCTCACGGCCGACGGGCAGTCACTCGTGACGGCCGCGAACTACGCGGCAATGCGGGCGCTGCTGGAGGTGTCCGCGTGCATCGCGCAGGAATACACGACCCCGGCGAGCGACGTGACGATGGCCGGGGGAGTGACCCTGCTTTACACCCTTCCGGCCAATGCCGGTGCGACCACCAGTGCCCGCACTGTCACCCTTCCGGCGGCTTCGTCGGTGGCCGCCGGACAGCGCGTGCTGATCTCCGACAGCGGGCTAAACCTCGATGGTGTCTCCGGAAGCTTCGACGTGAACCATCCCTCCGTCGGGCTGATGTTTGTGCTCTCCGCGCCGGGAGGGTGGGCGGAACTGATGTCGGATGGAGTATCTGAGTGGCTGCTGATCGGCGGCTCCCCGGATGTGCTGGAAAGCTACATTGGACCTCGATCTTTTGATCAACCCGTGGCGTTCCTTGCCGGAGCCACTGCGCCCAACCAAGGCACGACGTGGGGTATTATTGGGGACACGGTGCTGGTGACGAAGGCTGCGGTGGCTGCGCGGGCTGTGCTTCGCCAGACGCTCTACATCGCTCCGTCCGGCACGTTCGCGAACAACGCCGCGCTGACCCTGTCTCCACACATCAGCTCCGGAGGGGATGTGCATGCCCTGCCGCCCGACGTGACCTGCATCGTGTCGATGGTGATGAACGTCGCCTTTACCACCACGCCGGTGTCCGCCTCCTTTAGCTTTCTCTTCTACTTCTACGCGTCGGCCTCCGGAGCCAACGGCAGCACGATTTCCGGCAGTCCTTTCACCGCCGCCGCCACGGCACGATTGGTGAATGCCGGCAGCAACCGCTACGAACTGCGCCTGACCGCGCCATTTGACATTCCCGCGGCGGTGCTGTCCGACGTGGCCACGGCTCAGCAGATGATCCTCCTCGTTCAGCTCAAGAACACCTCGGGCGGCTCGCTCACGCTGGCCTCATCGGCTTTTCAGATTGGTCATTACACCGCCAAAAGATCATGACGCTCCACTCCATTCATTTCTTTTCGACGTATGCCATCCTGTATCGGCGGGAGGGCGGCGAATCCGCGCCGCGCACGCGCATTACTCGCGCCCTTCTTCCGCTTGATCAGCAGACGCAATGGGACGTCACCATCGCCGCACTCGGAGGCCTGCTGAGTGCCGGGGAACGAGTGCTCTTTGCCGAGATCAACCCTGCCCCGCCAGTGGCTACCGCATGGGAGGCAGTGGACAACGGCGACGGCACCACGTCGCAGAATCCCACCGCGTGGAGAAGCACGCTGCACGTCGCCATCACGATTGGCAGGGCTGATCGCGGATCGCGCTCGGTGGGGCTCTCGACCGAGCAGTTCAGCGTGACCGCCGCCCGCGATGCGCTGCTCGCGCTGTGGACCTTTCTTTCCTCATGAAACTCGCCCGTCCTGAACCTCTCCGCATCGAACTCGAACGCGAGCCCGGCCGCGTCTTCACCCTGCCGGTGCCCACGCGCGGGCAGATCCGGCGCGTGCTGGCGCTCGATCCCGCCGATCCCGCGGGCGAGAGCGCCACGGAAGCCGATGCGCGGCGCGGGCAGATCGCCGCCATCCTGCTCGAAGGCGGGGAGCTGCAGGCCGATGGCCTGACGGCGCAGGAGGAGGTCGAGATCATCCATGCGCTCATCGCGCAGCATCACGGCATCGACCCCGCCGACGCCGTGGCGCTGGCGCGCGTGCTGCAAAAAAAAAGTGCCTGGACGGCGGCGGCGCGCTTTCTGAGTTCGACCGCGACAGCGCCGACCTCGTCCTCGCCCTCCACCTCCCCGGCGGGCTCCGCGACGCCGAGCGCCTCGGCATGATCGAGAGCCTGCTGCTGCTCGAAGCCCTCGGCGAGCAGCGGATGCGCGACGCGAAATTCTCCGCGGCGCTGCACGGCGTGAAGCTGGCCGACTGACCCTTTCCCACCGATGCCCGACTACGTCCTCAAGATCACCAGCACCGCCGATCTGGCCGCAGTCACGCGGGCCATCGAGGCCGAGCAGCGGCTGGCCGGGGCCGCAGTGCAGACCGGCGCCGCGGCGCGTGACGCCAGTGGGCGCTTCGTGGCCGCGGGCAAGGAGATCGAGGGCGCGGCGAAGAAGGCGGAGGATTCATGGAAAGGCATGGGTGTGGCGATGGCGGCGGGCGTCGGCAGTTTCCTCGGCGCTCTGGCCAGCGGCGTCGCACAGGAGGCGCTGGCTTCCATCGCGGCCATCCCCGGAAAACTCATCGATGCGACCGCGGAGGGCGTGCGCTTCAACGCCTCGATGGAAAGCGCGAAGCTGAGCATCGCGGCGATCTACCGGCAGTTTGCCAGCGGGACGTTTGGCAACTTCGACGCTGCGCTGGCCGGCGCAGACAGGGCCATCGCTGCGCTGCAGGCCAAGGCGGATGTGACGGGGGCCACGTTCAAGGATCTGCTGGGGAGCTACCAGCAAACGGTCGGATCACTATACGCGGCGGGCATCACGGATTTGCAAAAGCAGGTGGACACCCTGGGCCTTTTGGCCAATGCCATCGCCGGGGTTGGTGTGGACAAGTCTCAACTCATCCAGGAAACCAAGGCGATTCTCACCGGGAACATCACCGCCGACGCCCAGGCGGCGAAGACCTTTGGGATCACCTCTCAGGACATCGAGAAGGCGAGAGAAATGGGGAAGCTCTACGAGTTTCTGGAAAAAAAGCTCGGCAACTTTGCCGAAGCGGGCGTGCGCAGCGGCATGACCTTCAATGTCGCGTGGGACAACGCCAGGGAGGCGTTCGCGAAGTTCGAAGGCACGGTCACCAAGCCGATCTTCGACGTGCTGCGCGAGAGCCTGGTGAAGTTCAATGAGGAGATCGTCAACAGCGGGAAGCTGGCCGCTGCGGCGAGCCTCGGAAAGCGGGGCGTGGAGTCGGGCATGGGCGCGGTCAAGCCCCTGCTGCCCTACGCCGGGGCCGCGGCGGCGGGCCTCGCCTCGGCGATGCCGGGCGGCAATCTGGCGATGCTCGGCGGCGAAGCGCTCAGCCGGGTCATGGCCCGCGCCGGACAGGCGATCGACGCGGAGGTGAAGGTGCAAAAAGCCCTCAAGGAAACCGAGGCCGCGCAGGCCAAGGCGGGCGCGGCGGCGGAGAAGACCTCCGAGCAGCTCGAAAAAGAGGGGCTGGCGGCGCAAAAGCTCGAAGCCGCGGTGACCAAGGCGGCGGGTGCGCTGAGCGGCAGCATCGCCGCCTACCAGGACGCCGCCCGATCTCCCGAGGAGCGGCTGGCGGCGAACATCGCCCGGCTGCAGGAGCTGCGCGTGGCGCTGGCGCAGGATTTCAAAAAGGCGGGCGGCACCGGGCCGGGGCTGGATCAATACCAGCAGCCCGACGACGTGGCCGCGCAGATCCGCGCGCGGGGCAACGGGCTCAGCCCCGAGGCCAAGACCGCGCAGCTCGGGCAGCTCAAGGAGATCGTGGATCTGATGAAGACGATCACCGGCGAGGCGCAAAAGCAGAGCGCCGAGGGCGGAAGGGCCGCGAAGGCGGAAAGCGACAAGGCGGAGGCGCTGGCCAAGACGGAGACGGAGAGGAAGAGCCGGGTGGCTGAGGAGCTGGCCGACATCCGCGCGCAGCAGGCCATCGAGCGCGCGAGGATCACCGGCAATGAGGCGCTGGTAAAGTCGCTCGAAACCGAGCACCGGCTGCGCAAGGAAATCGTGGCGCTCGACAAGATCGACCCGAGCGGGAAGCTCGCCGCGGAAGCCGGGATCACCGCCGAGCTGCAAAAGCAGGTGGCGCTCAAAGAGCGGCAGCGCAGCATCGATGAGGTCAAGGCCGCAGACGCCGTGGATAGTGCGCGCACGCCGCGGCAGAAGCGGCTGGCCGAGGAGAAGCTCGCGGAGATGCGGGATCGGCAGGAACTCAAGGACATGGCTCCCGATGATTTGGAGCGGCAGCTGAAAATCCGGCGCGACAACCGCCGCGAGGCGGGACGCCGGCCAGGGCAGATCCTTGGCGACGCGCGCGGGGACAAACCGGGATCGGGCCTGCACACCGGAGGATTGGAGGGAGGCATGGGGATGCGTCCCGACGCCGAATGGTCGAAGATGTTTCCAAAGCCTGAAATGTTTGGCCCGCCCGCTCCTGCGGGCGAGATGTTCGGCCCACCGGCTCCGGGATTCGGCCCGCCGCCGCTGGGTGGGGATATGTTTGGCCCTCCGGCCCCCCAGGTGGACCCCGCCGGTGGCGGAGCCCCGCCCGCCGGTCCGGGCGGAGATCCCGGCAACAAGGCGGCAGAGAGCCTGGACAAAGCCTCCGAACACGCCAAGGAAGCTGCCGACGCCCTCGATGCCAGCGCGGAGAAGCTGGAGGGCAAGCTCGGCGAGGTGAAGACGGCCGTGGACAACAGCGCGGAGAAGATCACCGGCGCGGTGGAAAAGGTGCTCAGCGCGGTGAGGGCTGCGCAGAGCAAATACGATGCGCTCGAAGGCCGCGTGAACGCTTTGGAAAACAAGTAACATGTGGACGCTCAAGATCGGCACCGACGAGCGCACGCTCAGCGAATGGGGCATCACCCGCGCGGTGCTCAACCGGGCGTCGGCCGGGCGCGATGTGCTCGTGATCGAGACGACCGAGGAACTCTCCGCCGTGCCCCAATGGACGCGGCGGCAGACGGCGCAGCTTTATTGGTCGGGCGGTCGGTGGTTCCTCGGCGTGGTCGTGGAGCCGACCTCGGCCAGCGGGACCGGTCGCTCAGGAAAGCGGTATGAGATCGAGGGAGGGAGCTGGTTTCTCCGCTCGCTGCCGCTACTCCAGAACTGGGCCAGCGCAGACGGGCCGCAGCCCTTCGGTTCCGTGATGCTTTTCGCCCGCCCAGGCCGCGGCGTGGCCGCGGAACTGCGGTCGATGATCGACTGGGTGCAACTCGCGGGCGGACCGATCCTGCACGGAGCCTACGGCCCCGGCTACCAGCCGCCGCCCGAGCGGGTAAATAACATTACCTGCCTCGGGCTCCTGCAGCGCATGATGAAATACATGGTCGCGAGCGCCGCGTTCTTTGACTACACGGGCGGCGGCTCGATGAAGTTTCATTGCCCCGCGTTTTACCGGCTCCCGAGGTACACCCTGAGGGGAGGGGAGGCGGAGCTGGAGGTAACGGAAATGTGGGAATCCTCGCCGACCGGCATCGTGGTCTCGGTGCGCAAGCAAACGGCCATCCCCTCCGAAGAGCGGACCGAAGGCGGGCCGTATTACCGGACCTCGTTTTATCACTACGCGACGGACACTCAGGCGGTTCCGTTTGCCAATTTCGGCAAGGCGACGGTCTCTTTCGACTACGAAGACGGGATGGCTCCGCCGGATGCCGTGGCCGACTACCTTTGGCAGGTGATGAGGCGGTTCCGTTGGCGTGGGTCGCTGATCCACCGGGCGGCGTCCCCGCTGGCGATGCTCCGCCCTGGAGTCAGGTTCAACGTCGCTGGGCGCGACCCGCGATGGGCTTCGGCGGGAGCGCTCATCCAGCAGTCGGCGCTGGACCTGTTCACGCTGGCCACCAAGGTGACGTTTGGCCCGCCCACGCATCTCGGCCCGGAAGACATCAGCGGGCTGCTGCGCTGCTGGCAGCACCGCACGATGATTGACCCCGACGAGCTGACCGAGCAGGAGACAGGCGAGAGCAGCGAATCCAACTCCACACACGGTGACAACACGAAGCGGAGCCGGAAGAAGAAGCTGGATTTCCCGGATGACGACTGCTGTTGCGACAGCTCGGGCGGCGGAGGGGGGCACTGAGTATGATCACGACGGCTCTCTTCACGCTTTCCGCCGAGAGTGATGGCTTTCGCGCGCGGTTCAATTTCGCGGAAATGAACTACTGGGCGCTGGCCGTGGGACTGGCGGCGCGGTGGTTCCCCCGCGTGGTCCTCGTGGGCGATGACCGCGCGAGGTATCTGCTCGCGGAGCGGCTGCGGCTGCCCTTCACCGAGGTGCGGCCGCTGGAGGATTTTCCGGCGGAGCTGATGTGGCTCCCCTGCGCGGCCAAGGTGTGGGGCTACTCGGCGCTGGCGGAGGAGGGGACGCCGTTTGTCGCGGTGGACGGCGACGTTTTTCTGTGGCGCAAACCGGCGGACGAGTTGCTGGCCGCCCCAGCCGTGGCGCAGGATCGGCGGATGATTTCCGCCGGGCTTGCGCGGGTCATTGCGCTACTCAAGGATCGGCATCCGGAGATGCCGACCGCCCGGCGCACCTGCTGTGCGGGGCTGCTCGGAGGGAATGACGCGGCCGGGCTGAGGGAATTCGCCGCCATGTCCCGCCGGTTGTTCGCCGAGCGCGACGCGCTGCGGTCAGCCGATCCGATCTGGCACGCCAGCTCGGCCTGCGAGGAGGCGCTCTTCGCCGCCCACTTTGAGGGCAGGATTGCCTACGCGCTCAAGGGAGGGGAGAAGGCTGACTTTGATCGGGCGGGGATGACTCACCTCAACGGCTCGGCGAAAGCGGACCCGTTGCGGCAGTTTCAGGCAGAGGTCCGGTGCCGTCACCTGTTCCCCGAAACGGCCCGATTGATTGACGAGCTGTGGTGGTCGGAAGTGTCGCTGCAGCCCTAATGCAGCCCCGCTTCCGTGCCTCTGCCGGTTCCGCTATTGTTCTCGCATCTTTGTCAGATATTCTCGCATCGGGCGCGTGGCTACGCTCGGCGGACGTCCTGCCAAA
>JAUKPQ010067925.1:0-23090 GCA_032273045.1 Chloridella minuta | reverse complement strand
TAGTTTCATATAGGGCAAAAATACGTCAAATTTTCCACCATAAATACTAAGAATGGAGTTTTATAAATGGCAGACATTTGGTCGCAATTGGGCGGTATACAAGCACCTTTTACAAGTACGCAATCGCCCAACACTAGTAACAATAGTGATGCGCAAGGACGCAGGGTGCGTCTACGGCCTAAGCCTGCCGCAGCGATGCAAATTTATGGGTCTAACGGCTTGTTGCAACCATTGCGACAAACCAACGGCATGTTCTGGCCTTATCAACCAACAATAACATGGCAACAGGCTGTAAACTACAGTGGATTAGAGTTAATACATACAAACCAAGATATACAAGCATATATCAATACAGCATCGCCTTCGTTTCAAGTAGTTGGAGAGTTTAGTGTACAAAATCAGCAAGAGGGTATATATGCACTTGCTGCAATACATTTTATGCGCACTGTAACAAAAATGCGATTCGGTTCAACTGATCCAAATGCAGGCACTCCGCCACCAGTGTTATTATTCGATGCGTATGGGCAATACATGTTTAATCAATTGCCGGTGATTGTAAAATCGTTTTCGGTTAGCTTGCCCAACGACGTTGATTATGTACCAGTGGATCTTAGCAATATACAGACATACTCCGGTGCGCAAACCCTTACCAACATACTGGGCTACAGTCAATTGTCAGTTACACCCAGTATTAACAGTTTTGTAAATTCTGCAAACTCTACGTTAATGACTACCAAATTGTTTAGACAAGACCTGACAAATACCAAAGATGGCTATGTTTGGTTACCAGCTGTGTTTACTATAACAGTGGATCTAACTGTTCAAAACACCGCTACTAGACTTCGTAGTTTTAATCTTGATAGTTTCAGGACAGGTGAATTAATGAAGCAAGGACGCTGGGTATGAGTGCAGTAACTTATCAAAAAACCAGTCCATACTACGTAACACCGCAGGTTACGCAGTTTGTAAACTATTTGGGATATTGGAACGGTACTTACATATTGCCGCGCAGCTCTGACATATTGATGCAGTTGGATGCACAATATCAATATAGGCCAGATTTATTAGCATACACCCAATATGGAACTCCACAACTTTGGTGGGTGTTTATGTTGAGGAACCCAAATGTTATTAAAGATCCTATATGGGATTTTGTGGCAAACATTACGTTGTACGTACCACAGAAAGATACGTTAACAGGATTAATATAAATGAGTATTAACTTAGGAAGTATTACCAGTGGTATAAACAATGCTATAAAACCTATCAGTCCTATAAAAATAGATGCTAATTCTGTTACAGTGAATTTGGGCAAAGCGGTAGATTTACAGTTTTCTGGTTTACAAACACCTCTAACAACCACGCTTGCTAGTATTGCCAACGGCGGTATCTCTCAAGTATTGGTTAGTCAATTTGACAAATTAACTAATCCACTTAGTTCTGCATTAAATCAGGCTGGTATATCGCTGGGTAATTTCGGTTCTATATTCTCTACACTGAATTCTGGTTCAAGTATAGGATCAAATGGATTGAGTTCTGTGCTTAACGCAAAACCGAATCCACTAAACGATTTTGCAAACTATACATATCATATTCGGTTGAGTATGACTACCGAAATACAAGCATACAATAACATCAATCCTGCAAATCCCAATAGCAATTCTTTGAATAAAATCATTATTGCAGAGAGCGGTGTAACAGCTGGTTTTAACATAACGTCGTTGCATACATCTGCACTTGCAACCGCATCTACCAAAAAAAGAAATATGTGGACCAATACAGACTATAAAATGGTTATAACTGAACCATTGGGACTTACGTTACTTGATCAGATGTATAATGCTGCAAGAGAATTGGGAGTTATAAATCATCTTAGATGCCCATATTTCTTAGAGATATGGTTTAAAGGATATGACGAAGCCGGTAACTTACTGTCTGATAACTTATTTTACAGTATAAACCGTGTAACAATAACAGATATGGATGCAGTGTCTACTCAAGTTGGCACTGTGTATACATTGGCAATGTTAAATGACAATGCATGGGCAGAGATGAACAATGTTTCCACTCCGCCTGCTAATCTATCAGTGGATGCAGCTAACCTTGGTGAATTCTTTGCAGGATTGGAATTAAAATGGAATAACATGGTGGCAACTATAAATCAAGATGGTATCAAACGTACCACTTATAAATTTGTCATACCGGATGCTTGGAAATCATGGACTCTGCGTAATCCAGATGTTGAAAAGCAAAATGCTAGAAATGCACCTATGCAAGCAGTAACAGATACCAGCACAGGTCGTACAAATATCAGTATCAGTAGAGGGCAGAGCATAGAATCTATTATAGACTTTGTTGTGTATCTGTGCCAAGAAGCACAAAAATGGATAACAGGGGAAACATCTCCTGCGCCAGGCGCATCAAGTTTAAAAGGCCAGGGCATGATACGCTATGTAACAGTGTATCCAAAAGTTGAAATCAATACTGCTTATCCACAAGACCCTGTTACAGGAGATTACATCAGAAATATAACATATCTCATGTTACCCACTGAAAGTGTTAAGATGTACACGGATATGGAATCTATAAAAGCTGCGCAAGCTGCAACTACACAGCAAAGTAAATTTCAGTACCTTGTATCTAATAACCGATTGGCTAAAAAATACGAATACATCTATTCAGGACACAATACTGAAGTATTGAAATTTGATTTTAAATTATCAAGTATGTGGCAGATATTTCAGCCCACATGGGTACAAAGCAATAGCTATAGCCAATATACCCACGGTGAGGTTTTTGATACAAACAGCATTGCGTATCAGCTTGTAAAAGGCTTGCTTAATAGAACAAAATTATCAGCCACTGGTGTATTAAACGTGCTAGATAGCATTGCAAATGGAACCGGTACCAACATACTAAATGGCATTAATAATTTTGCATCTACTGTATTAGAAGCAGAGAAAACTGTAATTTCGCAATTTAATACACAGCTTACTAATAGTGTATCTACACTTACCAACGGCATTAACAATATCAATCTTAATATCCCATCAACCAGTGCAGATAAATCTTCGCTGTTTGGGGGTGGATTGTCTATTAATTTAAATGTAGGCGATATAACAAAAAGTATTGTTGCAAATGCAGAATCTCAATTTCTTAATAACATACAAAAAAATACAACATTTTTAACACAACGTCAACAGTCATTGTCTAACAAGTATGCAGAAGATGCACAGCCAGTACAGACTAGAAAGTCTATGCTGCCTATAACAGGTGCGTATGATCCTATGCCTACACAACAGCAAGCACAGCAGAATAGTGATCAAAATAAAATACCTGCAACACAAGATCCGAATACCTATGCAAATGGAACAGGATTAGTGGGATCTATTATCAGTAACATCTATAGTGGCGATGCGTTCCAGGATGTTACTATTACAATCAATGGCGACCCGTGGTGGTTACCGGTTGGTAATATGGTACAAAATACACTAGCTGAACATCTTGTTGGCAGTCAAACATTTAATAATATGCAAACTGACATGGCACAGGCTGTGTATATTGGCGGCGATAACGAAATACTATTTGAATTCCGTACAGGGGTAAAAATAGACGAAGACACTGGATTGGCTGTAACTAATGCAACAGGTGCAGACTTTTTTACCGGATTGTATGCAGTTAACACAGTTGAAAACTATTTTAATAACGGTAAGTTTACACAGGAATTATATTGTCTTAAGGATATATTGGCAGCAGATACCCCTATACCCGCAACAGGAACGCCTGCAACAGGTAGTACAACAACATCTCGTGATAGGCAAGATGTTACACCGGCAGACATACCTTCTGACAGAAGATAAAAATTAACTCGGTATTTTAAGATAAATGTATACAATAAATTGATGCAAACGGAGCACCATTATGCCAACTCCAATGAGAACTACAACTACCCCAAAGGCTTACACACTTGCGCCTGAAGGTCGTGCAACACAGCTTGATAAAATTTATGTAGGATTCATTAAAAGTACAGACGACTCGCAACGCATGGGCAGGCTGCGAGTATGGATACCTGAATTAGGCGGCGACCCAAACGACGAAAGTCAATGGTTTACTATGAACTATTCAAGTCCATTTGCAGGTGCTACAAATCCATATACAGTGACATCTGGTCAGACGTGGACCGATGGCCAACGTAGTTATGGTTTTTGGTTTGTACCGCCCAACTTGGAAAACGAAGTTGTATGTTGTTTTATCAACGGCGATCCTGGCAGAGGCATTTGGTTTGGTTGTTTATATCAACAGTACATGAATTTCATGGTTCCTGGATTGGCAGGCACCCCGGAAAGTAATGGTTTACCTGTTTCTGAATACAATAAATTAGATCCGAATCTCAATACTGTCAATCCACAACGACCGTTGTATACGCCATTGTCAGATGCGTTAAAAATACAAGGATTGGACAAAGATGACATACGTGGATTAAGCACTGCAACTGCTAGATCAAACGATCCGCCTAACGCTGCATTCGGCATATTAACACCCGGTGGTAGTCAAATGGTATTTGATGACGATCCAAGTGGCAAATACATTAGAATGCGTACACAAACTGGTACACAGATATTAATAAATGATACCGAAGGTCTCATTTATATGACTACCCGAGACGGTAACAACTGGATCGAAATGAGTGCAAACGGTACGATAACTGCATACTCTGCCGCAGATATCAATATACGCAGCCAAGGTACATTGAATTTGCGTGCAGATATTGATGTACGTATAGAAGCTGGTCGCAGTATATACATGAAAGCTCGCGGTGAAGTGGGTACACGAACCACACAAGGGTTTGCAGATACATCCGGCCAAATACAATCAGCCACTACTACTAATATTGCACAAGTACCTGCAATTGGTATAAACGACTCTGCGGTAACAATAAAAGTACAAACTACTGCTATAACTGGTACATTTGTACAAGGCATGTCTATCAGTGGCATACCATGGACTAATCCTGTAACCAATAATGCACCCCCTTCAACTGGACCGGTTTCTGGTTATCCTAGTAATATGACACAATCGGAGATCGAAAATATCATTACTAATGAAGCAACGCTGCGTGGTATAGATCCAAACGTTGCAATTAGCGTTTTTAGAAGCGAAGGTGCAGGGTCGTATCAATCATTGGTACCAAGATCAGGAAGTGGATCTTATAATGGCCGCGAAGCATCGTTTGGTCCATATCAGCTTTTCATCGGCGGCGGACTTGGTAACGATTATCAAAATCAAACAGGCCGTAATCTGATAACCGATAATACAGAAGACGGTATTACAAACCAAATTAGATTTGCATTAAACAGTGCTGTAAGCAATCCAAAGGGTTGGGGTTCATGGTACGGTGCGGGTGCTGCCGGAATTGCCGATCGTCAGGGATTGAACGGTGCGCATGTTGTAAACAACGTAAACAACTCGCCGTACACGTCAAATACAGTACCGAGTGATGTACCAGTAAACAACATAGCAGGTAATGGACAGCCTGTTGTTGTTGTGGGCGATAGTATAGCAGTTGGTACAGGCCCTGCATTGGCAAATCTAAGAGAAGGTGTAGTTACATCTGCAACCGTGAGTGCAACCAGCTCTGCTGTAGCATCATCTACGTCTAATAATACCAATATACAAAATGCACAATGGGCAGTGGTAAGCGTAGGTAGTGACGATGATGTAACTACTAATCAAGGCAAAGGCCTACTAACATCTAATCTGTTCACAATTAGAACTTCTCTAAATGCACAAAACTATACATGGATATTACCTAAAGAATCTGTAAGACGAGAAGTAGTATATGGATTTGCAAGAGGTAAAGGAGATAACGTAGTAGACATAGGTGCATCAACTGACGGCATACACCCTAAAAGTTATACAGAACTGGCAAGTAATACCAATGCTACTATCTCTACACAGACAAAAGCACCAGACAACGCTGCTAATACAAATAGTACGGCAGCAGTTAACAATAGTTCGGTGGGTGTACAGCTTGCAAGCGTTAGCATTGACGGCGATTATACACTGCTTAATGTATCATTTCAGCCTGGTAACCAAAGTACAGCCAGCAATGCTAGTGTAATTACCGGTACATTGCAACTACCAACGGATAATACAGAACAGCCTACTACCAATTACAACACTACCGATGGTGGTATGGTAATGATAAATGCTGTTAGAGACATGCATTTGTATGCCAATGGAGATATGTATCAAACCAGCGATGGTAGAACCGCTCGTACTGCAAAAGGCAACTTGTTTGATTACAGTTATGGTAGTTATGATGTAGCAGTTGGCGGGTATCTTACACTGCAAAGTAATGGACTGTTGAGTCTTGGAACTACTAATAATTTAGTGTTGCAGGGAACCAGAGTTGATATAAACGGTCCTGCCGCAGCAGGTTCATTATCTGCACCCGCTGCTAAAGAACCAATTGATTCGTTCCAACAAGATAACGATGTACTAGCACCGGGACAATTCAGGTTTGTTGTAAAGAACACTATACTAAGCGCACTTGCTTATCACGAACCATATGGTAATCGCGGTGTTGGTATATCTGCGCAGAACCGTGTTGAATCTGGTCCAACAGTTGATCAAAATGGTCAACCTATACCATCGGGTGCATCTACATCTGATGCCGCACGACCACTGGATTTATTAGGGCAACCTAATCCTAATAGTAAAGCTGGTTATTATAAAGGTGTAGGGTATGATAGCAAGGGACAACCACAGTATACATATGTAAGTCCACCAAACGGTGCACAAGTGCCCGCTGGTCAGCTATCACTTAGTCCGGCAGGTGTTAATTTCTTAGTTGGCGAAGAAAGTTCTCGTTCAACACTGTATGATGACGTTGGAAACCCTGCAATTGGTTATGGGCATAATCTATTACCAGACGAAATTGCAGGACAGTATGTTAACATACTTGGAACTAAACGGTCATTGAATATAGGTCCATTAAGCGCAGATGAAATAAACGGACTATTCAGAACCGATGCAGCACCCAGAGAGCAACAAATACGTAATTGGTGTAAAGTGCTTATAAGTCAAACACAATTTGATATGTTGTTTTCACTAGTATATAACGTAGGTTATCCAGGAAACGTTTTTAAAAAATTAAACACTGGTGATTACAACGTTGGCACAGAATGGCAATCTTGGCATTTTGCTACTATAAAAGGTACTAGACAATCATTACCAGGATTGGTAGCCAGACGTGCAGCAGAATGGCAAAACTTCAGTGGCGGTAAGCCAATAAACCCATCGGGTTCATATTCGTAAACTAACCGACTGTTATTAAAACTAGCTATATTTTATCAACTAAATACTGCATATACAGGTATATGGTTACACTAGAATATGGCAATACTACAGCAGTCAAAGATTTTTGTTGGTTACAGCACTATAGAAACCAACAGCAAACAACAAAAGTTTGCTGATATTCCGCTTATAAAACGGGATTTGCTAAACCATTTCAATACTATACCCGGACAGCGAGTTATGATGCCTACATTTGGCTGTTCAATATGGAACCTGCTATTTGAACCGTTTGACGAAGCAGTGCGAGATGCAATTGTTTCAGAATGTACAACAGTTATAAATTCAGATCCTCGTGTAATTTTACAAAGTATAACTGTGAATGAGTTCAATCAAGGCATTATAGTACAAATGGAACTAATATATCAGCCATATAACGTGTTAGACTCTTTTAGTGTAGAGTTCGACCGTAGAGCAGTGGCAATGGCGTGATAGGGGAATAAAATGGCAGTTAGTCAACAGCAACGACAGAAACAATTATTTGCAGCAGAAGACTGGCAGGTAATTTATACAGCCTTTACTCAAGTAAACTTTAACGCATATGATTTTAATACCATACGCAATGCTATGGTAGAATATATACGCTTGAACTATCCAGAAGATTTTAACGACTGGACAGAATCTAGCGAATTTGTAGCCATCATCGATCTGCTAGCATACCTTGGGCAAAGCATTGCATTAAGGATGGACCTTAACACACGTGAAAACTTCTTAGATACTGCACAACGTCGTGAAAGTATATTCCGACTTGCTCGCATGCTTAGCTATCAACCACAACGCAGCATACCTGCAACTGGTTTACTGAAAATAACACAGATATTAAGCAATCAGCCAGTATACGATGCAAATGGCTTGAATTTACAAAATACGCCTATCAACTGGAATGACCAGAATAATCCAGACTGGCAGGAACAATTCATACTGGTATTGAATGCATCACTGAATACTACAAACTATTTTGGTAATCCTGCAAAGAGTGGTACTGTAAATGGCATTTTAACTGAACTCTATGCACTTAATAACGTTGCAATACCTACAAGTGTGTTGCCATTTTCTGCAACCATTGGCGGCAACACAATGGGGTTCGAACTTGCTAATCCTGATTTCTATAATGCAGATCAATTGACGGGTACTACTCTAGGTAGCACAGGTTATTTCTTTGAACGTGCGCCTAATCCTGTTAACAGTTGGTACATTATATACAGAAATGATGGTAACGGCAACGGCAGTGCCAATACAGGATTCTTTTTGTTCTTTAAACAAGGCACTATGAATTACAGTGATTACCTGCTGGAATTGCCAGTGAGTAATCGTATAATTGATATCAATGTAGACGGTGTGAATCAAACAGACGTTTGGGTACAAAACATCAATACAGTTGGACTGGTTACAACTGAATGGACACAAGTCCCAAGTGTAAACGGCTTTAATGTTATCTACAACAGCTTGGATAAAAACATCAGAGATATCTATTCTGTAATTACCAGAGACAACGATGGTGCAGATCAAATAAGTCTACGTTTTGCAGACGGTAATTTTGGCAATGTGCCAACTGGTCTATTGCGTACATGGTATAGAGTCAGCAATGGCCTGCAATATCAAATTAGACCCAATGATATGTCTAACATTAAATTCAACTTTGCATATAATGATAGCCTTAACAACACATACAGCTTGGCGTTTAGCTCGTCATTACAATATACTGTGGCAAATAGTCAAGCAGCACAAACCAATGCGCAAATAGCACTTAATGCAGAACAGGTTTATTACACACAAGACCGTATGGTAAACGGCGAAGATTATAACTTATTTCCATTACAAAGTAGCCAAGCATTAAAAATCAAAGCGATTAACCGTACATATAGCGGACAAAGTCGTTATATAGATATCAATGACCCGACTGGCACATATCAAAATATCAATGTGTTTGCTAATGATGGTATACTGTATGAAGAATACGATATCAATCGTCAAGAAGTAACAATTGTATTAGGTACCCCAAACAAAGACATCATTATTAATAAAATTCAACCAATGGTAAATGGTGGAAATAGCGGCTATGACTCTATGGCAGCTGAACTACAGAATTTTTATTACAAATACTTTCCACGTTTTGCACCAAACGCTAGTCTTAAATGGAACAAAACAACGTCTGTAACTGGTAGCAGTACTGGATGGTTTAGCTTAGTAGAAGATCCAACTAATGTGGCATCTGTAGTAGGTCCAACTGCAACACCTGGTAGTGCAGAATATTACATTACACAGGGCAGTTTAATACAAGTAGTCAATCCCGTTAACGCTACTAAAAGTTGGGCTAGTATTATTTCAGTTGTTGGCGACGGTACAGGTGTAAATGGTTCTGGTGTACTTGTTACGCAGTTGGGTGCAGTTACAATAACCAGTGATCCGTTACAGAGTAGTACAATAAACGGTGTGTTTCCTGCATTTGAAACTACATTTACATCAGCTGAATTAGATGCAATTTCGCTTGCAATGACAGCGAAACAAACATTTGGTATTGGATACGATCAAGGTGCAAAACAATGGTATGTAATCACTAACACAAATCTCAGTACAGATCTTGTTTTTAGTTTGGCATTTGCACAAAATACCAGCAATACAAATTTAGATGCAAGTTGGTTAATAAAAGTTATTTACAATACAACAAGTTGGGTCATTCAACAGCGTGCAGAACGCTATGTGTTTGAAAGTGTCAGCGAAACACGATTCTTTGTTGCAAATACTGGCAGTGTAATAGATCAAGCATCTGGTAAACCCAAGTATGATTATATAAATGTACTTGGTGTAAACAGTGCGCCATTGCCGCCGTCTCCGGCGCCTGCATTAGGGCATGATTACCTATGGCAAATATACGGGCAAGAGACATATCCAGACGGTTATACAAATCCTGCTAGTGTACGAGTTACATTTTGGAGTAACATTAACTATCCATACCCAGATGACCCCGACCAGTTTACTGATATAGTAAATCCTGATGTAACTCCGCCGTCTAAGTATGTATTTTGGGTTAGATATACAAGCTCAGAAGGTTACCAATATTATCAACCTATAGTAATACCCGATGACAGAATTTATGACTCTCAGATATCTGTACCACAGCCGCCTGCGGGTAACTGGATAGAAGGCGACGTTGCATTTGTAATCAACGGTAACAAATTCTTCCAATATATAAACGGCAGTTTGGTAGATGTCACTGTAAATTACAGAGTTAGAATTGGTAGATCAGATTTGGATTATATGTGGAAGCACTATGCAACATATGATCAACGTATTAACCCTGCATTAATGAATATCATCGATAACTATGTTCTTACTGCAACGTATAATGCAGACTTGCGCAATTGGATAAGCATAAGTGGAAGTGAATCCATTAAACCCACACCGCCCACAACAGAAGCATTAAAAGGTCTGTTCAGTTATTTTGAGCAATACAAAATGATGACGGATCAGATTATATGGCATCCAGTAACGTATAAAATATTGTTTGGACCACAAGCAGCGCCTGAATATCAAGTTATATTCAAAGTGGTTAAAGTTGCAGGTACAACGTATAGCGATAATGAAGTAAAAAGCTTTGTAAAGTCACAGATAGATTCGTACTTTGCACTTAATAATTGGGATTTTGGACAAAGTTTCTTCTTTACCGAAATGGCCACATTTATACAAGTAAATCTAGCTACAATTGTAGCCAGTATCGTGCCTGTTCCTGTAAATGGACGGGCCAGATTCGGCAACTTATTCGAGATTGTTGCTCAGCCTGATGAGATATTCATCAGCGGTGCAACAGTTAATAATATTGTCATAGTAGCCAGTCTAACAGAAGCACAGCTAGGATTATAAAATGGTTGAGTACAGGCGCCCTATTAAACTATTACCACCGGTAAATCAAACCGAAACACTAACAAAGTTCTTTGCAGCCACAGTTGACCATTTATTTCAACCTGAGAATGTAGAATTTATCAGTGCCTATATAGGTAGTAAACCAGTTTACTACAATTCTGCTACTGATTTTTATGTACAAGAATCTACAAAGCCTAGACTAGATTATCAATTGCCTGCAAGTGCGGTTAGCAAAAACCCCAATAACGGAACATTGACAAACATCATGTTTTATGATGACTTTGTCAATGTGTTAAAGTTTCATGGCGCTAATACAGAAAATCACAGCAGGTTGTTTGACCAAGAATATTATAGCTGGTCGCCCCCAATTGATGTAGATAAAATTTTAAACTACACCAAATATTACTGGTCACCCGAAGGACCTGCACCTATTAAACTGTTGTCTGCAACAAATGCAGCAACTGATATTGTTGGAAATCCACACTATACCTATACAGGGTTGTATCAATTTACAAGCACTGGTGAGTATGTTACCGGTAGCTTAAAATTCACAACAGGCCTGATTGTTATATTTGAAAATGATATCAATAATGATACAAATGGTATAACACGTTATGTAAACAATGTTGGACGTGAAATTCAACTTATTGCAAAACCACCCGCTTCTACTAATCTTGCAGGTACCAAAGATTACATAACACTTGGTGTATCACCGTCACCTGCTAATCAATGGAGTGCTAACAACTGCTGGTATCATGAAGATGTATTTGCTATATCTCATACTACGATAACAGACAGCTTTCAATATCGTGCAGCACGACCTATTATTGAATTCGATGCAACTATGCAATTGGTTAACAGTGGATGGCATGGTATAGAAAACGTAACGGTTGTACTCACTGCTAACAACGTATTTGACACCAGCGGCGGTCCTACACCCATTATAAACGGCACTGATATCAATAATATTGTTGGTAAAAGTTCAGTAACCATTGACGGTGTTTTGTTACAAGACGGCGATACAATACTGGTTACACAAGATATAGACATAAATGTAAACAATAGAATATATCAGGTTAGCGGTCTTGCCACTTATGGTGGAATTGTATTGACGGCTATCAGAGGTTTACCAGAACTTGGTGACACAACGTTTTGTACGTCAGGTACGGTATATGGTAATGCGCAACTATGGTTTCAAGGCACATTTTGGACATTGACGCAACAGCGTGTTCCATATGTTGCACCCTTATTCATACTATACGATTCGGACGGTAACGCACTAAATGATCCGAGCGTATATCCAGGTAGTACATTTTATGGTAGTACTATTTTTACCTACGCAATTGACAACTATGCAGCAATTGATAACGAACTTAATATACGTGCAAAAACTAATCAGTTTGGTAACTATGTGTTTAATAATACATTGGTATCAGAAGTATACACCTATCAATACAACACTGTTATTACAGATATAGAAGGATACTATTATTATAGATCCAACTTAGATAGTGGTTGGGTTTACGAAAATGCATGGTATAAAGCACCTAACCTCAGCAGACAATACATTGTAAATGACTTTACAGTTACAAAACCTACTGCATCATTCACAATAGATCAAACACCCGAACTAGTACCTGGTATATTGCCAAGCATCTATGTGGTTCTTATCAGAGACGAAGCTGCTACATTGCTAGTAAAAGGTACAGATTATACTGTCAACGGCAGAGTTGTTACTCTTGCAATCAGTGCAGTTGCCGGCGACAGGGTGAATATTCGTAGTTGGAGTAAAGGTGTACCACAAGGTGCATTGGGCTATTATGAATTACCACTTAATCTTGTAGCCAATCCTGATAATTTGCAAATCAGCAGTATTTCGCAAAGCCAATTCATAGCTCAGTTTGATGAAATGATCACGAATCAGCCCGGCTTTGAAGGAAATGGTTACGGTAATAACAACTGGCGGGATACACCTCGTATACGAGGTCTTGGATTTAGTATATTACAACATCGCGCACCTATGTTGAAAACAATGATACTAAGCAGTAGCAACGTCACTGTGGGTATCAACACTGTTCAAAGCGATACTGATCCTATGTTAGCTATGCAGTTCACACAGCGTGAATATCTGCGCTTTTATAACAGGTTTATTTCTGCGCTGTTCACGCTGTATTCAAATGGCTATACACTTAACCAATCACCGAATCTATGGGTAAGCACTGCACTTACGCAGATCAACTTGGGTAAGACTCCTGCTAGTGCGTTTGCTAACAGTGGGCCTGATACCACACAGGGTGCATATTGCAACAGTAAGAGTACATCACCGACTTATGTACCTCCTACTGCTACACGATTGGGCTGTGCACCGGCATATCAGCCCACTGTATACTATGATGGTGCTAACTTGGTAATACAATGCCACGACGGCGCTCGTATTGTAATGGCAAAAGATGGCATACCATTAGGCAATATTGCAAATAATCAATTTAGCACTATCTATCCGGTATTGCTAACAAACCCAGTTGCAGCCGCATGGTTGCAATTTGAATTAGATCTGTTCAATAACTTGCCGGATCAATATAAAGATGCACAAGCAACGTTGGCTCTTGATATTAGAGATTACACTCCTGGTAAATGGCGCCAAGGTGCATATACCATAACTGAATTCAATAATATTACAGTTCCTATGTTTGACAAATGGGTAATCACCAACCAAGTTGATTACAGGGCAAATACAACATACGATGCCAATGATCAATTCACTTGGAATTATCATAACATACCCGACCCGGATGGTATGCCAGTACCTGGGTATTATCAAGGTATTTACAGATGGTTTTATGATACGGATCGTCCACATACTCACCCATGGGAAATGCTGGGATTCAGTCAACAGCCGGACTGGTGGATAGAACAATACGGTATAGGACCATATACCGCAGGTAACCTGTATATGTGGGAAGACCTTCGTGACGGGTTAATACGTCAAGGACCGAGAATCGGAGTTCATCCTGTATGGGCAAGACCTGGACTGATGTCTTGTATTCCAGTTGACAACCAAGGTAATTTATTACCTCCTATTGCAGCGGGTACAGTTAAATCTCTACCAAGTACAGAAGAAGCACAAGCTGAATGGTTATACGGCGACGGCTCGCCTATAGAATCTGTTTGGATATACAGTAACGACTATAATTTCGCAATAGCTGAGTACAGCTACCTTATGAAACCTGCGCAATTTATTGAGTATAATTGGGATACAGTCAGAAGCAAACAGGTTTTTGCAGATCAAGTTAACAGTCAATGGGTTTATGTTGACACATATGATAGACGTCCAAACGGCCAGTTCTATGTACAGAGAGAGAATCCGCTAGCTATTGGCGGCAATATAAACGTTCCCAATGAAAGCACACTTAGCTATTTTGGTAGCTGTGGTATGCAGCATTGGATAAGTGAATATCTTGTTAATCGCAATCAAAGTGTGACACAGTATTTTGGTAACATCATACGTGGTACAAATGTACAACTTGCACACCAAATGGGCGGATTTGTAAGCAGTAATTTGTATCTAACTGCTGATAGCTTTGGACAAATAGGCTATAAAAGTCAAATTGTGCCAAGTGAAAATGTTAAAACTTACTTGTACAAAAGTTCAAGTATTAAGACTTCATTCTATAGCGGTGTTATTGTTACTCAGCTGAGCAATGGTTATCGTGTTATAGGGTATGATGGTGTAAAGCAGTATTTTGAAATAATACCTAGTAATGCATTCGGGCCTAAAACTTATGTAGTTGTTGGCAACGAACGAGTTGTATGGTTTAAGCAAGGTGCAGACATTGTACAACAAGTGCCTTATGGTACTATATTTGCTACAAAGCAAGAAGTATTTGACTTCATGATTGGGTTGCAACGTTCGCAGGAAGCTGAAGGATGGGTATTTGACACTTATAACCAAGATGGTAATTACATTTACGATTGGCAACAAAGTGCTAAAGAATTCCTTTTTTGGAGTCAAGGTAATTGGGCAAACGGAAACTTTATAGCATTAAGTCCGCTAGCAAACGGTGCAAAGTTTGTACAACGTCTTGGTAGTATACAGTTTGTAAATGGCATTGTTGGTGGTACATATCCATTATTAGACAAGACAGGTAGCCCTATACAGGGACAAAATGTTGAGGTATTACGTTATAACGACGAATTAGCAGTTGCAACAACTAATACTCAAAGTATATACGGCTTACGTCTGTTTGCTACAACACTTGAAAGTATAATTGTAATAGATAATCAAACCGCATTTGGTGATGTTGTTTACGATCCGTTATACAATCAAGCGCAGTCAAGACTTAAACTGTTTGCATACCGTACTAATGATTGGACTGGACGAGTAGATACACCCGGTTATTTCTTGTATCAAAGTGGTACAGATAACCAGTGGAATTTGGTTTCAAACTTTGAAAAAACTGCGAATGATTTCCGTAAGTATTTCAATATTGAACAACCAAAAAATTATACCACGGTTGATCCTATAACAGGAAACTTGGTGCAAGCTAGCACATCTCTTGCAGTTGTGGATGTACAGCCTATATCAGAAATCAGTAAGCATTTGATTGGTTATCAACAACGTGGATATCTACAAAACCTATTGCTAGAAGATAGTACTGAATTCCAGTTCTATCAGGGATTCATTAGGCAAAAAGGCACCGAAGGCGCAATCAGTAAAATTCTGCGTAACAACAGTATAATACCTGTAACAAGTGATTTTGTGTATTATGAAGAATATGCATTGCGTGCTGCCAGATTTGGTAGCACTGCACTTAACATTGGCATAGACTTTGTTATACCGCAACAGCAATACATTAATGACCCACAGCAAATAACTGTTTATGGTACACAAGGCAGCGATAGAGAATTAGATGGTGTAATAGTCCTTATACCAAATGATCCTAAGATAGTAGTGCCGCCTATTAGTTACAGCAGTGTTACTAATCCGCTATTCCCTGTTCGCCCACAAATTAATGAGTCGCGAATCAATGATCTGCCTACTACAGGTTATGTATTAATAGGTGAAACTGACTATACAGTTAGCAATACCGCAGCATTGACTAGCCTTTACGGTACACAATTAGAATCCAATGTGCGTCTAAAAGATGGTGATACAGTATGGCAATTCATAGACGAACAAAATAGCTGGACTGTTTGGCAATATAGCAAAGCCAATGTGAATATTGTTAACACGACACCTAGTACATCCAATGGCGATCCAACAATTATCAACACAACTGGTAATGTGGGTGTTAGCCCTGGGGACATTGTGGTATTAACCGGAATTAGCAATGTTACCGCACTAGAAGGCACTTGGACTGTAGGTAATATAAAAAGTAACGGCAACAGTTTTACTGTAGATACTAATACATTCACAGTTGGATCTGGCGGTAATTTCTATGCATATAAGAGAGTACGATTTGACAATGTAGATGACAGAGACTTGTATCCGCCGTTAAACGGATGGCAGCAAGGTGATCTTGCATGGGTAGATAAAACCAACGTTGGTATACAAGGATGGACCGTTTACAAGTATCTCAATAATGCATGGATGCCATCGCGAGCAGAACAACCAAAAGTCAATGCAGCATTAATGCTGCAAGCAAAACTATATAACAAAACAACTTTAAATGTCTACGGAGATTTGCAATATTACGACCCCGCTAAAGGTTTTATACCCAAAGAGGCACAGCGTAACCTTAATCACATTGTTATATACGACCCTGCATCGTACACGGACGGCGACCCGTTACTGTATCCTCTTAATCCGTCAAGAGCATGGGGGCCTGAACACATTGGGCAAACATGGTGGGACTTAAATGCTGTTAGATATTACGATTACGAAATAAGCAGCACTGCATACAGATGGCAGAACTGGGGCACAATTGCACCTAATACCACTGTAGATGTATACGAGTGGGTACAAAGCCCAGTACTGCCTACCAAATGGGCAACTTATGTATCAAATGGCACCAGCTTCAGCCAGTTTGGTTTAAACTATGTGCCAACTGGCACAGTAAAGAATCCTTCTAATCCTGCATGGACAACTAGTACAACTTATACATCAGCTGGTACAGTTATAACCTACTACTATTTCTGGGTAAAAAATGCGTATACTATACCATTACCCCCTGACAGATCAGTTACGACACTAGAACTTTCAAATTTGATTACAAACCCTACTGCATACGGTGTTACATGGTATGCAGCTATAGATGATCGAAATATTATAGTATCAAATGTTGGCAGATTCTTATCTGGTAATGAAACGGTACTTAGCTTGTACTACACACACAAAGCAAATGAGCAAATTGATTATAAAGAATGGGACTTGGTACGTGAGAACGATCCATTCAGCATGCCAACAAACTATTATTGGACAAAATTAAAAGACAGTCTAACAGGTAAAGATGGTCTTAGCAATATTGTACCAGATCCTTACCTAAGCGATTTGATGCGATATGGTACACTGATACGCCCTCGGCAGAGTTGGTTTAAAGATTGCACTGCGGCTGCTGCTACCTATGTTAAAAAAGCCAATGAACTGCTATCTGCAATATTGTTAGTGGAAGACTCTAATCGTGCTACCTGGGTAAACTATTTTTATGCAGCAGAACCGCCGCCGTATGCAGATATAACTGTTGCGACTATTAGTAGCCGTGATGCACTAGGTGGCGAAATCGACGACGGTACCACAGTGTTAGTACTCGGTGGTGCGGATACAGCAAATCTCTGGATACTGTATATATATTCATACAACAACGGTGATTATATTTGGACTGCAACAAAAGTGCAGTCATATAATACACCAAATTATTGGTATTTTATAGATTGGTACTTGCTTGGGTCCGGTGTTACGTCTAGCACTATACCAACATATACTGTGCCCGATTTAATCAGCAGGATAACGTATGCAGGTATAGAAGGTGTAATTGTTAAAGTTCTCAATATAGGCAATGGCAGTTGGGCATTGTACAAATGGATAACTGTAAACAATATTGGCGGCTGGGTAACAGTTGGTTATCAAGACGGTACTATTCAAATAAGCGAAGGTGTTTACAATGGTACTATAAACACTATGTTATGGGATACCACACCATTTGATACAGTGACTTTTGACATATATCCATATGTTGAATTTGGCTATATGATAGACGGGTTGCTATATTCCATATTCGAGGATTTAGATCCGCATAATACATCTGGTACTAATGGTCCTCTTAACAACTTGTTCTTTACTATGATAAACTACGTGTTAGTAGAGCAAGGATTTGTAGATTGGATCATAAAGACCAGCTACATTGTTCTTAAAGGCTTTAACATACCACTGTCAACCAGTACACTTTATAAACCAGATAATACAGATGCATTATTGGCATACATTAACGAAGTTAAACCATATCATGCAAAAGTGCGGCAGTTTATAACTGGTCGTACATGGCAGGATAACGTATATGTGCATGCTACTGACTTTGATAATCCTGCCAATGTGTCAGTGACTACTGATATTGCATACAGCAATGTTGATTGGCAAAACAATTATCTTACCAATCCGCAGTTAATTCGTACTCTTAAAACCACATTGGTGTTTGACCGTATTGCCAGTTACCCTGTTGGTTGGGATACATACCCTTGGACTAACAAACCGTGGGCACTGGAAAGTGGAGCGTATGACTCTCAATTAATAAGCTGGGGTGCATGGACTAGGATACAGAATTTTTATGCACCTGGTGCGAATATGATTCGCAAAGACGATCCTAATCTTATACCAAATAGTGATTACCGCGGTATTATTATCAATGGTATAGGTTTTGCGTATAGGCCAGGCTGGGATCTTGCACCATGGGATTCTCCAGTTGGGTGGCAAGCATCGCAACGTAGTTTCGACGACTATCTTGATATCGTAATAGAAGGTGGTATTACTCCTAAATACGATTACTATTTTGGCACGGGATCTAAAACTGTATTCAAATTGTCAAAACTTCCACAGAGCCCTACCAGTCTAGTAGTATGGTCTGATAAAAATATTAGAGATTATGGTGTAGACTGGATTATACCAAACTATGTCACATCTGCATTGATTATACAAGGCGGTGTGTTGTATCAAATAGGCGACAAACTACAACTTGATATTATGCCAAACAATGAACCCACGCGGTTCACTGTAGCAAGTGTAGACGGCAATGGTGCTATTTTAAGTTTACAATTGGATACAACTGGTCAATATGATATATGGCCAAACGGCGTAGTAAATCTTGAATCTCAACCATACCAATACAGTGCTGGTTATGGTGCAACAGTTCAACCTGTCTGGGGCGGCGATACACTGGTGTTTAAACAAGCACCAGACAGTAATGCAGCACCTAATATATTTGTATTATACGTGGGTACTACCTTTATCGAAGCACCAACAGGTCCGCTTGATATTATCAATGACGGTAATAACTTTGTACAGCCATATGTTGCTGAAAACCATCCAGAGGAACTTTATACAGGACAAATATTTGAAAACATACGTATGGATACATACACTGAACCAGCCGGTGGTGCACCTGTAATTTATATGCGGGTTTATTCATTGGATGGTGTTCAAGACCAATTCGATATGGGCTTACGTCCCATGGACACAAGCAGTGTTATTGTTCAAAAAGACGGCGTAATACTAACGTATGGATTATCAAATGATTACATTATAAACTGGGCAATTAATAGGATAGTATTCTTATTACCTCCAACGGGTACACGTCTGCAAATAATGACAATTGCAGCAGGCGGTACTGGAACTGGTATATATAACCCAGGTGTTATTAACATTGGTAAAAATTATACTGTGGGTGATACTATAACGTTTGCAGGCGGAAATTATGTAGATTATGATGCTGCAACAGTAACAGTCACAAGTGTAACTGTCGCTGATGTTAGTATTTCACTTGGCGGTGAAGATTATGCAATCGGTGATACTCTTATACTACAACCCGATTATGCCACAGTGTCAGAGGTACCTGTGGTATTACTTGTAGAATCAGTTAATGAATATGGTTTAATACTCAGTGTTTCGATAAATCAATCTGGTTCGTACACCAACATACCTACAACTATGAATTGGTCAACGTCTGGCAATGGTATAGATGCAGAGTTTTATATAGTATGGGGTATAGGCGATATTTCTCGTGTAAATCCTGGCAAATATAGCGTGCATCCTGCTGTGCCTATTGCGCAGCTTTCAACTACTGGCATTGGTACCGATGCAACATTCTCCACGTTGTATACTGCAACATTGTCACAAAACAGCTACAACGTAGATGGGTTGCAAAATATATTTGTTATAGATAGACCTGTACCAGATGACAACTCTGCACAATTGCTAGTAACAGTAGACGGTGTAGTTACAACCAACATTGCTGCATCAGGCAGAGAAGTAACCCTGGTAACTGTACCGCCGGCAGGCAGCACTGTTAGTATTACACTGTTTAATTCCAGCGACTTCAGTGTTGTATATGATCAGACTATTCCTATGGAAACTGGTGTTTATAACTACCTATTAACTCAACAACCGTACAGTACAAAACCTGTATATTTGAGTACAACTGTTACATTTAATGGGTTAGAACTGGCACCTCCTACGATGTACGTTTACAAAGCTGACGGGTATACGTTTACATACTATGCAGATTATATGCCATCGGATCTATCGTATTTGCAAGTTTGGGTTAGCGATTATCTAATGACAAATGGTATAGAATATACCGTAGTCGGCAATAATGTGATATTCTATGTTGCACCTACTGTAAATTACATAATATCGTTGGTAGTTATAGATCCTACACATGGTTACAATTATATCATTATACCTAACTACATTGTGATATCTTCCAGTGTTACATTCGCAACAGGTGATACACTCAAAGTAATAACATATAGTGAAGATGTTAGCTACAAGTTTAGATCGCAGACATTTGAAGGACCTAGCTATCCTCTTGTAAGCGGTATGCCACCTGGTACGTATGTTCTTGCAGACCTGCCATGGAATGACAGCTCATTGATGGTATGGGTTAATAATGACATGCAAGTTCTGCTATACGATTATACATATGAAATATCAGACGGCATACCAGGATGGGATATTACTGAATGGGATACATATGGATGGAATACCGAATTTGTGGGCGACGGTGTTTTGAAATTTGGTAGTAACATTGCACATAGTTCAAGTGATTCTGTATACGTTCAATATATGAGCGGTGCAGTAAACAAAGTACCAACTGCATTTAGAACTGTTAATACCGGTAATGCAACAGTGGAAAGCATTGCAATTAACAATGCAAGGGCAACTTTACTATTGTCAGATGTCAACGTTATAAGCGACACTATAGAAGTAGAAGATTATACTGTAATCAGTGCGCCTACTGATTACCGACCTGGTGTTATATGGATAGGAGACGAGCGTATTGCATTTTGGACAATAACACCTGCGCCTACGTTATTGTTACCTAACCGTGGTATACTCAGTACATTACAACGCGGTACACTTAATACTCCATCTGGTAATGTGACTACATTATTCAATACCATATTTTATAATGGAGATGGTTCTACTGTATACTTTGCTACAGAATCTGGTACTGAGCCGCTAGGCGGACCAGAAGTTGTGTTTAAGGACGGTTTGATGCAGCTAGATTATATAACATATCCGGATATCGGCGATTATACAATTGTTATAAATCCAGACGGCCAGCCAGCGGGTAGATATGTACGCTTTGACAGTGCGCCGCAAACGGGCTTTAAAAACATCAAACTTTGCGCACCTATGTTAGAATCAAAGATTACAAGCTCTATAAGCCATACTGCTGGAACTATAGTGCAGGATGGCGGATTCTCTGTGCAAATACAGGGCGGATATGCATGGCAACCTGCGCCAAATGGATTACAGTACAATAATACTGCTTTAGCAAACTTCCTGTTAGAGAACTCTGGAACAAGGAACTAAATAACACATGCAAGGTAATGTACACGTGCCAAATGACAATACTAATAAACTCCCTGATGAGGATGGTACCATTATGGTATACGGATTTGTACAAATAAAAGATTTAGATACGGGCGAAATCATTGTGAATGTGAGATCTTAAAATATGGCTATGATTGACTCATCCGACCAGTTAATTACAGGACATGTCCTTATCAAGGATTTATCTACAGATGAAATATTAGTAGATAAATTCAATGCAATCAATTATGAAAATTTCAGCATCAGTTTGGCCCGCACAATTGCCAATAGGCCAGATAGCTGGATACAAGAAATGTGCTTTGGTAACGGCGGCGCACAAGTTAGTGAAACTGGTACTATAACTTATTTGCCGCCCAATGTTGTTGGCCAGACAGCGGAATTATATAACCAAACTTACTATAAAGTAGTAGACGATCAAAGTCCGTTGGACAGTGATCCTGCACAGAACTACATCAGTGTATCACATATAGATGGTGCTACATTTACAGATGTAATTGTAACATGCACATTGGGTCTGGCTGAGCCGGGCGGACAAGATGCATTTGATACTGCGACTAATATAACGGGGGACTATGTGTTTAATGAACTTGGATTAAAAGCCTATAGTTCAAATGGTCAAAATCTAGGTCGCTTACTAAGCCACGTGATATTCAGTCCGGTTCAAAAAAGTCTGAACAGACAAATTCAAGTGGTATATACTATACGTATCCAGACGTTGTAATGAGGAAGTAAATATGCCAGCACACATCACAGGTAAACAATATGTCGACGAACATTTATCAATTCAACAATAATCTGTTGGTGACCGTGGCAGATGGCACGCTTA